>APFE030541389.1:21530-38741 GCA_000404065.3 Pinus taeda | reverse complement strand
ATTTCCTAGATAGCCATGGAGATTGTGGGTTTATTTCCTTGTTTTTTTTTTGTTGGTTCTCATGTTTCCTTAGCTTGGGTTGAGTTACTAGTTCTGGAAACCCTAGTTGGACAAACGCTCTGGAAGCCTTGTGAAAACTTGGGTTGAGTTACTAGTCTTGGAAACCTTGGTTGGACAAATGATATGGAATCCCTTAGTGGGTTGAGTTACTAGTCCTGGAAACCCTGGTTAGAAAAATGCTCTAAAATTCCAGAAAAATATGTGGGTTGAGTTATTAGTCCTGAAAGCCTTGGTTGGACAAATGCTCTGGAGCCCTAGAAGTCTTGGATAGAGACCAATCTCATGATGGTTTTGTGATTTCCAGCCATGAGGGGGAATCATTGTTTGATGGGTTGATATGGATGGCCTCTGGAAGCCCTGAATGGTTTTGGATTAATGTGTTCTATGAGATCCCACATTCATGCTTGGAATATGGAATGAGGGTGAATTTCTAAAGAGATATTTGGATCAGCCATTCTATGATTTGGTGGAACGTGGAAGTCCCATCCTGGTTTTGGATTTTGCATCATCAATATGAGGATATTTTTTCTTGTATTTCTATGAGTATTATACTGGTTTATGTGTGGATTATAGGACTGTGATTTCCTTGGTATTTTTGTTGCTATCATGCTAGTTATGTATATGTTTTATGACAGTAGCTATGTATGGATCTCCTCATGTTTCTACTTGTAAATGAATGAAAAATGTATTTACGACCTAATGGATGAAATGGAAGTTGATGTGTTGAGGCATCAATGCTTCTTAGTGATTCTCAGCTAAGTATGAGACCCCTAGGCTTAGATATGTTATTTACTCATGTAGATTACATATTTGTGATATGTTCGACGAAATGCTTGTCATGTCTAGTAGGGGTCCAGTCAAGGTCTTGTTCAAGTATTTGTATTTGTACTGTCATTTCCCTATTATTTACCTATTCTTAAGATGTCATTGAATTCTGAGCAGCGACCTGGGCACTGGGCCTGAAAAAGTGGCTCAAATCCCGGGCATGCTAGCACAACACTGTGTAATTTAGTCCCTGGATGCTAGCATGCCTTGTCATGAGAGCCTCTAGAGCCTCCTAGACGCTGTCAGGCCTATAACATGGGAGTATCCGGGGGTCAAGTGGTCCAAAATCGTAGTGGTATCTAGGGTCTGGCAGGCAAAAAGGTTGGGATGGTTCTTGAGGGCCCTAACGTTGATGTTGAAGGTCTGTATGGTGTGTTTCCATCAGTTCCACTTCCTTAACATAACTTAGGAGGTTGAATCATATCATAGTGACCTCTCGTCATATGTTTACTCCAGTTGGTCGATTACTTGGGTAGATGTGGGAGGAGGGTGTTACATAGTGGTATCAGAGCATGGTTCACCCCTCGGACTAGATGGGTTGGGTGTTTTGTTCATGCATTCGTGTCGGTTGCATGTGTGTCTCTTATGCTTTTATTCCATATGCTTGTTGCATTTGCAGGGTGTTGATCATGTTTGTAGTGATGTCACCATGAGAAAGTTGATGGTGTTATTGTGGGATGCATTATCATGAGTGTATGACTGGTTACATATCATTATATGTCACTTACATTTATCTTTCTTGTGTGCTTGTTTACATTATTTTATGCTTGGTTTACATTCGTGTATGCTTGGTTTCGTGTATCATTCTTGTAAGTTTCATTACAAGTATTGTTCATTTATGGTTGATATTATGTGTTTATGCGTGTGTGGGTGGTGGATTATGCATTAGTCATGCATTTCAATGTTTGCATGTGGTCAAGTGTACAATGGTATAATGGTGGTTGTCATGAATGAGGTCGTGGTATGCGTTGTTGATAAGATCATGCATTGATCACTGGACCCTAACTAGAATTATGGTTGCATGGTTATATGCTTATGTGCTATGTTCTATATGTTGTGATGATTATTTTATACATGTATCTATACTAAGGTGCATTATTTTATTGTGATTTAGTTTAGCTGACATGATATACCTTGCAGGAAGAAATATGAAATGGCTAGCAAGATGGTAGACTACAAAGATTCTCCCTTTGAATCAAATGAGCAATATGGTGTTGGGAATTCTTCTGATCTGGCAGATACATTGAGAATATTAAAGGAAGAAATAGAGAGTTGTAAGGTAGACAATGACAGAATCATACAGCCACAAAAGAACCTAGAAGAGATAAATGCCATCATACTTCAGAGTTTGTCAGATTTGTAGTGACAAGGACCACTTCAGGTTGGCCATGAGAAAGAGTAAAAAACTAATGGGGCGTATGGTAGTAGGTCGCATGGTGGTCATAGGTCAGATAGAGATGGAAAATTGTTGGACTCTCTGGATAGCAGAGGGGATAGACACATGTACTATTCTAGTTATGGTTTTGATAGGCACTATGGTCATCATCGTTATCATCCTTATAGGAGTGATAGAGGATACTTGCGAGATGAGTTTAAGAAAGCAAAAAAACCTACATTTCATGCAAAGGTGAAGAAATCACAGGATGAAGAGGCATGGTTGCTTGGCACGAGGAAGTTCTTCATGTTGCATGACTATTCAGAGAACTAGGGAATGTTTTAAGGATGGAAAATTATCTGAAGTTTAAAAACATTGGCGAATCTCACTAGTCCCTAATATGAAAACTGTAAAATGTTTATTGATATATTTGTAAAATTATTCAAATTTATAATGATTTTATATATACTCTCTATATAATGTTGGTGATTTTTAAGGTAAAATTATTTTATATTGCAAAATTTGGGTAAATCATTTTTATAGAGAAAGGAAATTTGTGAATCTTTCTTTTGGAAAAATCATGGAAAATTAGCCCACTGGTGAATATTAGCCCCTAAAATTTTCCATGAAGAGAGCATGAAAGGCATTTTGGGTGTGTATTATATTCTTTCCACGACTACCCCACGTGTGGGGGGGTTATGGGGGGGTGGTAACGCCCCTTTTACGTTGCGTCGGGTGCAGTAGGGGGATCACAGGGGCATATGTAGGGGGTCATAGCCCCCCTACACAGGATCTAGGGTTGCGCCATGGGAAACGTTTTTTGGACCCTATATTAGGTGGGCAGACCTACCTATGGTTTTATGCATGGATTTCACACATGGTTTTCTGTCCATGGTATTTTTTTAGATCCGGTCAAGGGAACTATGGTTATGTTCTAATCCAAGGTTAATGGATGCTTTGGAATGTATATATATGTATTGTAACATTAAAATGAATATAATGAAAAATCAATCTGGTAGTCTTGGTTTTGGGATCCAAGGGAAAATATTTGTGTATATCTATTTTATGTTTTATTCTCTCGCCATCGTTTATTTTTTGTTTTTTAGAATTACTATGTAGGTAATTTCTGTAATTTATGTACGGGTTTAAAACCTACATTTGGTATCATAGTTGTTTTGGCTTCAAGGAGACGCCTTTGCTGCTAAGGGGTTTTTCTCGGGCCTATGGTAGACCCTATTCAGTGGGATATCTACGCAATCGATTCTTGTGGTGAAAGAAGATGGTGAAGAGTGGAATAATAGAGATAGAGAAATTTAATGGTTAGAGTTTTGAGTTGTGGAAACTCAAAATGGAGAATTTACTGGTAGATAAATATCAATGGATCACGGTGGTTCTAGGTGATAAACCAACAACAATGTCAACTAAAGACTAAGTGAAGTTGATTTGGAAGGCAAAGAGCACAATACGATTGTGTGTCTCAGATTCAGTATTGTTGAATGTATCAGGGGAAGCTTCGGTGAAGGGTTTGTGGGACAAGTTAGGGACTTTGTACCAATCTAAATCTCTGGTGAATAAACTGTTCCTACGGAAAAAATTGTATAACCTAAGGAAGAAATATGGAGACTCGGTGACAGAGCATCTGAACGCATTTAATACTATGGACAGACAATTATTATCTGTTGATATTAAAATTTCAGATGAAGATAAGTGCATCATTTTGTTATGTTCTCTACCAGATTTGTGGGATAGTCTAGTTATTGCAATAGGTAGGAATGCAACTGCCTTGAAGTTTGATGAAATAGTCTCATCCTTGTTGTCGGAGGAGTTGAGATGGAAAAATATGGAGGACCAGAATGGTGGTGCCTTGTCTGTACAAGAATGATCCTTGAACAGAAAAAAAAAAGTCCTTGAATGGGAGATCTAAATCTCCAGAAAAACTTATAAAGATGTGCTAGAAATGAAGAAAGGAAGCGCACTTCAAAAGGGATTGTAAATATAAATCTCCTGAGACAAGAAATGGATCTAATAATGCTCCTTCTGCAGAGGAGAAAACCACCTCAGATGAAGGTAGGGATGCGTACTTGGCTTCTTCTTCAAGTACACACATACATCATGAGGCATGGTTGATTGACTCAGGTGCATCCTTTCACTTCACTCCCAATAGGGAGTGGTTCTATGAGTATGAGAAATGTGATGGCTTAGGGGATGACAGGAAGGCTAGAATTTTCAATTGCGGAAAGTCAATTTGAAGTTGCAAGGTGGAAGGATTAGAACACTTCCGGGTGTTCTACATATTCCTACATTGGACAAAAATTTGATTTTTGTAAGCAAGCTAGATGATGCAGGTGTAAAAATAGTGTTCAAGAAAGATACCTGCAAGATGGTTCGGGAAGCATTGGTATTGATGTAGGGAGTTTGGATTGGAACTCTCAACAAGATTAAGGGAAGCATTATTATTGATGGGTGCAACAGTTTTGTGGTTCCTAAAAATGGAGCAGAAAATCTAGTGGTCTCGAGAGAAAAGACGATGCTATGGCATTAAAGGCTAGGACATATTGGAGAGAAGGACCTTCAAATACTTCATGGTAATGGTATGGTAGAAGGTATGTCTAATTTCTCTCTACATTTTGAGTTATGTGAAAATTTTGTATATGGGAAGAAGAATCGGGTGAGTTTCCCCTATCGTGCTAAGAGGGAAAAACATATATTAGAGGTTGTGCCTAGTGATGTGTTTGGACATATGTCGTTTCCATCACTCGGTAAATCTGTGTGCTATGTATCATTTATAGATTACCTCTCAAGGAATACATGGATATATTTCCCCAGGAAGAAATTTGAAGTCTTTGATAGGTTTAGAGAATTCAAGGCCTTGCTGGAAAATGAGACAGAGAAGAAGATAAAGGTGCTGAGGACAGATAGCGATGGAGATTTTTGCAAGAAGGAATTTTAAGTGTTTTGTAAGAAGTGTGGTATAGCACGATAAAAGACTACTCCGTACACACCTAAACAAACTGGAGTTGCAGAAAGAATGAACAGGACATTGATGGAAAAGGAAAGAAACATGCTCAGTGGTGTTGGATCAAGACAAGAATTCTGGGCAGAGGTGGTGGAGACTACATGTTACCTCGTCAAAATATCACCTTCATCAACATTGGTGGATAAGAATCCACAAGAGGTATGGATTGGTAAGAAACCTTCTCTTTCACATTTGAGGGTATTTGGATGTGATGTATATGTACATTTTCCAAAGGAGAAAAGAACAAAGTTGGATAGTAAATATGAAAGGTGCATCTTTATTGGGTATAAGGATAGTTTAAAAGGTTACAAGCTTTGGAACCCAGAAACAAGGAAGGTTTTGTACAGTCAAGATGTGGTGTTTAGAGAGGTAAAAGATGTTATTAAACATGAAGTCCTACCAAAGGAAGCTAAGAAGATAGAGTTTGAGCTAAAGGAGGAAGAAACAGACTCTATAGTAGAAGAGGAATCGGAAGATGAAGAGCCACAAAATCAAGCTGTGAGAATATCATTTCTAGAAAGAAGGAAGCCAGAAAGGTATAATCCATCTTTTTTATGTTCAAATTTTACTTTATCTATTACTGATGATGATCTCAGAACTCTGAGGGAAATAGTAGATTTAGAGGATGGAAAACTCTGGAAAGAGACCATGGTTGATGAAATGGAATCTTTGTACAAAAATAAGGCTTGGGATCTAGTGGAGTTTCTGGTTGGAAGGAAACCCATTGGAAGAAAATGGGTGTTTAAGAAGAAGACGAATGCATAAGGAAAGGTGGAGAAATACAAAGCTCAGTTGGTAGAAAAAGGTTATTCCTAGGTGCAGGGAATTTATTTTGGCGATATTTTTTCTCTTGTTGCCAATGTAGCTTCTGTTAGATTACTTTTATCTGTTGTTTCTTCTTTTGATTTTGAGGTATAATAGATGGAAGTGAAGACAACATTTCTTCATGGGGATCTGGAAGAAGAGATCTACATGAAGCAACTTGAAGGCTATGAAAGAACTGGTATGCAAGTTAAAAATGTATCTTTATGGGTTAAAACAATCACCAAGGATGTGGTATCAAAAATTTGATACATTTATACGGGGACTTGGCTTCACGAGAAGAAAAGAAGATCAATGTGTGTATTTTAAATTAATTGGTGACCATGTTATTTATCTGCACTTGTATGTGGATGATATGTTGTTGGTTGGAAATGACAAAGAAATTATCCAGGATTTGAAGACCCAATTGTCCTCCAAATTCGACATGAAATATCCTGGTGCTGCAAACTATATTTTGGGCATGGAAATTAAACGAGATTGGGTGAAGAGGAAGCTTTGGTTAAACTAGAGGAAGTATGTCAAGACAATACTGCAAAGGTTTAATTTGCAGGATAGTAAACCAGTGAAGGTTCCTATTCCTGTTGGTGTAAAGTTATTTGTTGAACAGTGTCCCAAGATATAAGAAGAGGAAGAAGACATGTATCTTGTTCCATATGCAAGTGTAGTTGGTAGCGTAATGTATACAATGGTCTGTACTTGACCAGACATTGAACATGTAGTGGGAATGTTGAGCAGGTTTATGTAAAAACTAGGGAAGGAGCATTGAACAACAATGAAGTAGGTTTTCAGGTATTTGCGTGGCACTAGTGATTATGGTTTGTGCTACGAAGGAAAACCAGGATTGGATAGAGTTTTGGACATCCGTGGCTTTGTTGATGTAAACTAGACTGGAAATATGTATCAGAGAAGATCTACAAGTGGGTATATGTTTAACCTATTTGGAGGTGCAGTTAGTTGGAAGAGTAAGAGACAATCTGTAGTAACACTTTCAACTACAGAGGCAGAATACATGACATCCACTCATGCCAAAGAAGCAGTTTGGTTTCTGAGATTGTGTTCAAGTATGGGGTTAGTACAACAAGCTATAAGGATAGACTGTGACAACCAAAATGAAATTTTATTGGTAAAGAACCCTTCTTATCATTCAAAGATAAAGCACATTGATGTTCAGTATCACTTTGTTAGGGATATGGTTGAGGACAAAAAGGTGTTGTTGGTAAAGGTGGAAAATTTGAAGAATATTACAAATGCATTGACAAAGTATCTTAGCACTGAGAAGTTCTCTTGGTGTAGAGAAACAATGGGCGTTGTAGGGCTGGATCAATTACTAAGCTCTCCTGTGAAAATAAAAGAAGTGGGAGAATGTTGGGTGTGTGTTATATTCTTTCCATGACTACCCCACACGTGGGGGGGTCATAGGGGGTATGCAGGGGGGTGGTAGCCCCCTTGCATGGGGCACGGGGCAGCACCACGAGAATTTTTTTTGGACCCTATATTAGGTGGGCGGACCTACCTATGGTTTTGTGCATGGATTTCACACATGGTTTTGGGCATGATGTTTTATGTCCATGGTATTTTGTAAATCCAGTCAAGGGAACTACAGTTACGTTCTAATTTAGGGTTAATGGATTGGGGTATATGGATTCTTTGGGATGTATATATATGTATTGTAACATTGAAAGGAATATAATGAAAAATCAATCTGGTAGTCCCGGTTTTGGTATCCAGGGGAAAATCTGTGTGTATATTTGTTTTATGTTTTATGCTCTCGCCATTATTTATTTTATATTTTTTAGAATTCGTATATAGGTAATTTTTGTACGGGATTAAAACCTACAACCTAGAGTAGCTACATTCAGTCTCAAATGTAAAGCATACATTTGGTGGGAAGATGTGAAAAATGTTAGAGGTATACATGAGGAAGACTTGACTTGGAGTGAGTTTTAGCATTGTTCAATAGGAAGTATCTATCAGAGAGATACTTTGATGACAGGGAAAAATAATTTTTTGAGCTAAAGATGGGATCTATGACAAATGGTGAGTACACTAGAAAGTTCTTGGAGCTACTGAGGTATGTGCCTTACCTCAAGGAGGAGAAGGCCAAGATTTAGAGATTCACTAGTGGGTTATTGATGACATTCAAAGATAGAATTGAGTTCAATGAGCCTAGATCATTGGAGGAGGCCATTCGAAAGCTAAATCATTTCTATGAACAATCGAAGTGTAGATTTGAGACTAAGCCAGATTGGAAAGATAATGCAAAGAACAAAGGAAAATGGGACAAGAAGTGAGTAAGACCTTAGGGCACATGTAATAAGGAGAATACAGTGCCATCAAAGAAATTCAATGCATCTGATAGAGGATATGGATTTCAACTAGAAGAGCAGAATAAGGATGCAGGCTGGAAGCCTATAGAGTGTTGAACTTGTGGTAAAGATCATCACAAGAGAGATTGTCCACAGAATCACAATGGTAGGCCTCAGATTTATAGTGCGCAAGAGGTAGAGACTATTGGGGATGTTGGTCAGAGTGTTCCTCGTATTTATGCAGCATTAGATAACAAACATGTAGATCATCAAGAATCTATCATTGAGATGGATGATAAGCTTTGTGATCAAGTTATATCTATTTTGATTGACCCTGGATCTAATTATAGATATGTTAGTCTTGACTTGATGGATAAGTGTGATTTGAGTAAGGAATTGCATGTATAATCTTGGTTAGTGTAGTTGGCTACAGGTAAAAAGAAGCGAGTTGACCATTGGGTAAGAGCTTGTTCATTCGATTTGAATGGTATGCCTATTGTAGAACATTTGAATGTATTACCGTTGAGATTATACAATATGTTGTTGGACATGGATTGGTTGCACCTCCACAGAACCAAGGTGGATTGTTATGGAAAATCCTTTGAGTGTGTTGATGACAATGGGGAACCAAAAGTCTTACAGGGAAAGAAGAAAGCCATATCAGTTAGGATGGTAACAACTATGTAGGAAAAGCGCAGTCACAGGCAAGGTTGTATGTTATTCGCAGTGCACATTTCTAGTGACAAAGGTAAGGAAGTTGAGGATGTAGATGTTTTGAGCAGGTACCGAGTTCTACAACAGTTTCAGGATCTATTTCCTGAGGACATTTTAGAGTTTCCACCTCATAGGTAGGTAGAATTTTCTATTGAGTTAGTGCCAAGGGTAGCTCTAGCATCAAAATCACCTTATATAATGAGCACACTTGAGTTGGTAGAGTTGAATCTGCAGTTGAAGGAAATGTTGGACAAGGGATACGTTAGGCCAAGTGTATCACCTTGGGGTGCACTTATTTTATTTGTAAAGAAGAAAGATGGTACTCTTAGATTATGCATTGACTACAGGAAGTTGAACAAAGTGACCATCAAGAACAGGTATCTGTTGCCGTGAATTAATGACTTGTTTGACCAGTTGAAGGAAGTAGCAGTGTACTCAAAGATTGATTTGATATTCAGATATCATTAGGTACGCATCAAAGAGGAGGAAATTTACAAGACAACTTTCTGGACCAGGGAGGGGCATTATGAGTTTGTTGTAGTTCCATTCGGTTTGACTAATGCTCCAACTACATTTACTTGCTTGATGAATAGTGTGTTGCATCCACATTTGGATAAGTTTTTTATTGTGTTCATTGATGACATATTGGTATATTCTAAGAATGAGGAAGAGAATGTTGAGAATTTAGCAGTAGTGTTGAGGTTGTTGAGAGAGCATCAATTTATGTTAAGCTCAGCAATGTAGTTTCTTTTAGATTGAGGTACATTACTTGGGACATTTTGTCTCCAAGGAGTAAATTGCAGTAGACCTAGAAAGGATAAGGGCCATCATGGAGTGGGTAGCTCCTAGGAATGTAGATGAGGTGAGACACTTCATGGGATTGAGAGGTTATTACAAGAGGTTCATCAAGAACTTCTCATAGATTGCTTATCCTATCACATCATTGCAGAGAAAGGGTAAGAAGTTTGAGTGGACAGAGGAGTGTGAGGTTAGTTTTGAGAAGCTTAAGCAGTTGTTCACACATGCACCCGTGTTAAAGATTGTAGATCTGGACAAAGAGTTTGTAGTATGCATAGATTCTTGGAAGAAGGGAGTTGGTGGAGTCCTTATGCAGGATGGATGGGTGGTATGATATGAGTCACGAAAAATGAATGAGCCTGAGCAGGGATACCCCACATATGATCTTGAGTTGGCAACGATCATACATGCATTCTATATGTGGAGAGACTACCTTCTCGGTAGGAGATTTGTGTTGATGAGTGATCATAGTGGGTTACGGTATCTATTTGACCAACCAAACCTGAATGGTAGGTAGGTTCGACAGTTGGCCATGATCAGTGAGTTCGATTTCGAGATAAAATATATCAAAGGTAAAGAGAACAGGGTGGAAAATTTTCTTAGTAGGTGGGTACAAGTAAATCACTTAGCAACTATAAGCTCCTATTGGATAGATTTGCAAGAGAGGATCTTGCAGGCAAGGCAATAGGATGTCAGGTATATGGAGATTGTGCAGAGACTGCAGTGGCATTCAAATAGTAGTACAAGTATAGGTATAGGTGGTAGTACATATACAAGTACAGGTACAAGTGGTGGTACAAGTACAAGTATAGGTAGTGGTACAGGTACATGTGCAGGTGCACAGGATGTGGACTATTGCCTTAAAATAGATGGATTGGTCAAATTCAGAGACATGATATTTGTGCCAGACAGTAGTGAGCTCAAGAAGGTGATATTGAGAGAGTTTCACGTGAAACCATATTCAGGTCACCTAGGCTATCAAAAGACACTGACAATAGTGAATAAATTTTATTATTGGATAAATCTAAAGAAGGGCATAGTAGATTTTGTGGCTAGGTGTTTCGATTGTTAGTCTGTGAAGGCAGAGTGTAAGCATCTAGGCAGACTGCTACAACCAATTGTGATTCCAGAATGAAATAGGAATTCATTTCCATGGACTTCATCATAGGTTTGCCAAGGACAGTGAGACAACATGATTTCATCATGGTTGTAGTGGACAAGTTGACAAAGGTTGTGCACTTAATTCCAGTGAAGTATACATTCTCAACTAGTGATGTTGCACAGGTATTCATCAGAGATGTGGTCAACTTGCATGGTGTTCTGAAGAATATCGTTTGAGACAGGGTTGCAAAGTTCACTTCCTAGTTTTGGAAGGAATTGTTTGTAGGTTTGAGCACAAAGTTGACTTTCAATACAACTTATCATCCGCAAACAAATGGACAGATAAAGAGGGTCAACATGATATTGGAGAACAGATTGAGGATGTATGTGATGCATCAGTAGTGAAAGTGGGAAGAGTATCTTCCACTGGTAGAGTTCGCTTACAACAATGTGTATCAAGAATTTTTGAGGATGAGTCTATTTGAGGCATTGTATGGGTGGAGTTGAAATACTCCTATCAGTTGGAGTGATCCAGTTAACAGGGTGTTGATTGGACTAGACATGTTGGAGGACATGGAACAAGAAATGCAGGTAATCACGACAAATATAAAGGCAACACAAGATAGGCAGAAGAGATATGCATATTGGAATAGGTTGTTCAAGGAGTTCCAGGTTGGGGAACAAGTGTACTTTCACATCAAACTAAAGAAGAGCTCATTACGGATTGAATCATGTGCCAAGATAACACCACAATTTTGTGGACCCTTTAGTATTGTTGAGAGGATTGGGCTAGTAGCCTATCGACTTGCATTGCCTCCAACAATGAAATTCCATGATGCTTTCCATGTGCCATTTCTTAAGAAGTATGTTAAATATATTGATCATGTGATTTACTGGTATGTATTACAGGTGGAGCCAAATGGAGAATTCCAATTGCAGATTCAATGCATCTTGAATAAAAAGGTGCTCATGTTCCTGAACCAAGCAATCGAGAAAATTTAGGTGCAACGCAAGCACTTTGGGCCTGATGAAGCTACATGGGAGATGGTCGATTAGATGCAGGTTATGCATCCTTCCTTGTTTACCGGTTGAGGCAAAGCAGTTTTGGTATGGTGTTTTGGTATATGTTTTGATACATGTTTTGGTGATGTTTGGCATATGTACATATGTATATGTATGTAAAGACTACCATGAGCTATGTTATAAAGATCCAATAAGTACTATGGATTTCATGTCATTATGATGTTATGTTTGTTATTTTTTCATGTTGGTTTTCTTCTCAGTAGGTTCATCATTGTAATTATTGCAATGAGCTAATCTCCATCGGCAATATGTTTTTCTTACGGTGTTTTTGTGGTTACAGGTGTTGTTGAACGCCGAGGACGATGTTCCCCTAAGGGGGAGGGTTCTATAACAACCTTGGTGAAAATTCCATGTAATAAAAGTTAACAAAGGCAAGAAAAACCATGATTGATGGGACACTTATTCCAAGCTGAATTTTGGGAAAAACATCCTAGTGTGGGTGTCCATTTGGTTATTAATGGCTAGGGAATTTGGTAAGGGAAATGAATAAGGCTTCAGAAAGGAAAAAAGGAATTTTTGACACATTTATTTATGAAAATAATGGAAATTTGGAGAAAAGGGAGGTGAAAGGTCAAAGGTTGAATGCGAGGAAGAAAATGAAGGAAAATAATGCAAAATGAAGAAACTACAGGCCTCATTTATGAAAAATCTTCTAAGGATTGATATAGAGACTTTTTTAATTTTAGTTTTGGAGCTCTCTCATTATTCTCTCTCTCTCTCTCACTCTTTGATACATAGCATTTTCTTGGAGCACTCTTGGAGGGTGTGGAACACTTGGATTTTGGAGCAGTAAGGCAAAGGAAGAGTAGGAAAGAGCAAGAGGACATCGGGATCAACAACTACAATGAGGTTTTTCTTGCAAGTATCGAGTTCTATGTGTGTTTTCCTCACTAGTTTTAGTATGCATGGCATATGCATGTGGATTATTGGTCATGATCTATCACTGGCATGGAGGATTGCTTGGATTGAGAGTGGATTGCCTAGCCTTTCCATTTCCTGGATAACCATGGAGATTGTGGGTTTATTTCCCTATTTGGTTTTGGTTGGTTCCCATGTTTCCTTAGCTTGGATTGAATTACTAATCATGGAAGCCCTGGTTGGACAAACACTCTAGAAGCCTTGTAAAAACTTGGCTTGAGTTACTAGTCCTAGAAGACCTAGTTGGACAAACACTCTGGAAGCCCGAAATAAGTTATGGGTTGAGTTACTAGCCTCGGAATCCTTGGTTGGAAAAATTATTTAGAGTCCTAGAAGACTTGGATAGAGACAAATCTGATGATAGTTTTGTGATGTTTGACCATGAGGTGGAATCACTATTTGATGGGTTGAGGTGGATGGCCTTTGGAAGTGTTGGATGGTTTTGGATTGATGTGTTCTATGAGATCCCACATTCATGCTTGGAATATGGAATGGGGTTAATGGTTGAAGAGAGATTTGGCTCATCCATTCTATGGTTGGGTGGAATGTGGAAGTCCCATTACGGGTTTGGATTTTTCATCATCAATATGAGGTTATTTCTACTTATATTTCTATGAGTATTATACTGGTTTATATGTGGATTATATGGTTGTGATTTCCTTGGAATTTCTGTTGCTATCATGTTGGTTATGTATATTTTTTATGACAATAGCTATGTATGTATCTCCTCATGTTTCTAATTGCAAATGAATGAACAATATATCTATGGCCTAATGGATGAAATGGCCGTTAATGTGTTAAGGCATCAATGCTTCTTAGCGATTCTCAACTAAATATGAGACCCCTATGCTTAGATATGTTATTTACTCTTGTAGATTACATATTCATGATATGTTTGATGAAATGCTTGTCATTGCTAGTAGAGGTCCAGTCAAGGTCTTGTTCAAGTATTTGTATTTGTACTGCCATTCAGCTGTTATCCTACTATTATCAAGATGTCATTTAATTCTTGATAGTGACCTAAGCTCTGGGCTTGAAAAATTGTCTCAAATCCTGAGGACACTGGCATAACATTATGCAATTTAGTCCCTGGATGCTAGCATTCCTTGTCATGAGAGCATCCAAAGCCTCGTCAACACCAGAAAGCCTTTAACATGGGAGTGCTCATGGGTCAAGTGGTCCAAAATCTTAGTGGGACCGAGGGGCGGGTTGGAAGAAAGGTTGGGATGGTTCCTAAGGGTCCTAATGCTAATGTTGAAGATCTGTATCATGTGTTTCCATTCGTTCCACTTCCTTAACGTAACTTAGGAGGTCAAATCATATCATAGTGGCCTCTCATTGCATTTTTACCTCGATTTGTCTATTACTTGGGTAGAAGTGGGAGGAGGGTGTTACAATTATAAAGAATCAAACTTTAGAAACATTTGAGGGATGTGAAGCTTTAGAATGTTGCGATATGTGCTCATTGTGATATACATCTTAATTGACTTATGTGGGATTTCTATGTTCGTTAATGAGCTACTCACACTATAACTTTCATCATGGGTTATGTAAAATTTATGATGTTTCTTAATATATATATATATATATAATATATAATATATATATATATATATATAAATATATATTATATATATACTATATATAATATATTATATGATATAGTATATATGTATGAGATAGATGTTATGTATATATATTTATATGATAGAGTATATATATATATAATACATCTATCTATATATATATTACAATTATACATCTTCTCTATACATATTATATATTATATATATAGATAATATATATATAATATATGTATATAGTTATGTTATAGTATATAGTATATATGTATATATATATAATGGAGCAAATTACATTTTTTCTCTAAACAATTTTGTACATAATGATTCTAAAAATCTTCAGTTGATCTTTCACTATGAACAACAAACTAAAGCATAAAGTTAACTCTTCGTAGAGAGGTATATGATATTAGAGTACTAAGGAAGATAAAATTAAACGCATGAGGACTAACAAGTGGCCTATTTTTCCTTTGAAATGAACAATGAGAATTAGAAACAAGTAAACCAAAAGCATATCACAAAACCAAGTGGAGAGATTAGAATCTATGGTTGCATTCTAGATGGGTTCCTTGTAGTCACCTAGGATGCCTCTAGCCAAGGTTGGGATGGAAAGGTGCTTGTCTATGCATTCCATCCTTTGACTCTGGTCCTTCACGTGGTGATGCAGGTGCTTGATAGAGTGGAGGAGATCTGATTTATTTTCAAACTTGTCCAACAAGATTCCTCCAATCAATAATTTCATATGCTAATATAAATCCACTATGTGCATATACCCATTTGTTGGAATTCAGCTCACTACTGAGAGAGGGGGGGAGGGGCAGGTTGAATCAATAGTGTGAGGATTTATTAACGTTTTAAATATTTTTATAAAAAAAAATTAGAAATCAGTAACCCATCATCTAACATATGAACAGATAGGAAAACATGTAAAAACACCATAAATGGTATCAGAAACATGCACATAAATGGACATACGTTTTCTAATGGAAAACCCACTCTAGGGAAAAAAACCACCCATTGTTATTGTTGCTCAAATCTTCTATTTATGATGTTTCTTAACATATATATATCTATATATAATATATAATATATATAATATATACTATATATATATATATATATATATATATATATAATATTATATATTATATATATAATATATATAAATATATATATTATATATAAATATATAAATATATAATTATTATTTTATAAATAAAAAAAAAAAATAGAAAAGGGGAAAAGAGAGAAGAGAGAGAGAGAGCAAATTACATTTTCTCTCTAAGCAATTCTAAAAATCTTAAGTCGATCTTTCACTATGAACAACAAAACAAAGCATAAAGTTAACTCTTCGTAGAGAGGTATAAGATATTTGACTATAAAGTTAAATGCATAAGGACTAACAAGTGGTCTATTTTTTCTTTGAAATGAACAATGAGAATTAGAAACAAGTAAACCAAAAACATATCACAAAACCAAGTGGAGATATTAGAATCTATGGTTGCATTCTAGATGGGTTCCTTGTAGTCACCTAGGATGCCTCTAGCCAAGGTTGGGATGGAAAGGTGCTTGTCTATGCATTCCATCCTTTGACTCTAGTCCTTCATGTGGTGATGCAGGTGCTTGATAGAGTGGAGGAGATCTGCTTTATTTTCAAACTTGTCCAACAAGATTCCTCCAATAAATAATTTCATATGCTAATATAAATCCACTATGTGCGCATACCACTTTGTTGGAATTCAGCTCACTACTAAGAGGGGGGGGGGGTGCAGGTTAAATCAATAGTGTGAGGATTTATTAACATTTTAAATATTTTTATCAAAAAAATTCAGAAATCAGTAACCCATCATCTAACATATGAACAGATAGGAAAACATGTAAAAACACCATAAACAGTATCAAAAACATGCACATAAATGGACATACATTTTCTAATGGAAAACCCACTCCAGGGAAAAAAACCGCCCGTTCTAATTGTTGCTCAAATCTTCTATTTATTGATATAATATATATATATATATATATATATATATAGTATATATTATAATATTAACCAGGGAAAAGAAACCACCCGTTGTTGGTTGTTGCTCAAATATTCTATTATGATGTTTCTTAATATATATAATATATATAATAGAGCAAATTTACGTTTCTCTCTAAACAATTGTGTACATAATGATTCTAAAAATCTTAAGTCGATCTTTCACTATAACAACAAACCAAAGCATAAAGTTAATTCTTCGTAGAGAGGTATAAGATATTAGAGTACTAAGAAAGATAAAATTAAACGTATAAGGACTAACAAGTGGCCTATTTTTCCTTTGAAATGAACAATGAGAATTAGAAACAAGTAAACTAAAAACATATCACAAAACCAGGTGGAGGGATTAGAATCTATGGTTGCATTCTAGATGGGTTCCTTGTAGTCACCTAGGATGCCTCTAGCCAAGGTTGGGATAGAAATGTGCTTGTCTATGCATTCCATCCTTTGACTTTGGTCCTTCACGTGGTGATGCAGGTGCTTGAGAGAGTGGAGGAGATCTGCTTTATTTTCAAACTTGTCCAACAAGATTCCTCTAATTAATAATTCATATGCTAATATAAATCCACTAT
>APFE030541389.1:0-21238 GCA_000404065.3 Pinus taeda | reverse complement strand
GGGGGGGAGGGGCAGGTTGAATCAATAGTGTGAGGATTTATTAACGTTTTAAATATTTTTATCAAAAAAATTCAGAAATCAGTAACCCATCATCTAACATATGAACAGATTGGAAAACATGTAAAAACACCATAAATAGTATCAGAAACATGCACATAAATGGACATATGTTTTCTAATGGAAAACCCACTCCAGGGAACAAAACCACCCGTTGTTATTGTTGCTCAAATCTTCTATTATATTGAACAAAGTTTTATATAGAGGAGCTACAAGCCAGTAGCTGGAATACTCGACTACTAAGACAGTCTGATAGCAACATCAAACATAAAGACTCTTCTCAAATAACTCTACGAACAACCATTCACTGGAAGCCACCACCACTAACGAGCCTTTCCCAAATCCAATTGGACTCTGGAGAAATATACTTTCTTTTGCTGATCTATCTGCTAGAAGGCTCCCACCTTAGCTACACACTATCTATCATGAAGCTTCACAGCTTCAACATCTCCATGTGAACCACATTTCATAATATTTCACACTAGGCTCTCAAACCTGCTCAACGTGAGAAACCCTACAACAACTCTAATCTGATCTGATATGAAAATAAGGTTTGAAAATCACACTACCCAACGCCACTATAGCCAATAAATATGTTGGAAATAATACTGAGAGGGGGAGTGAATCAATATTAGCAAGTCAATTATTTTTCATTTCCAAAATTAGATTTATATACGCTACTTCAGTTAATAGGACTCATGTGTATACACAACTATGTTTAAGGCAACTAGCGTATATCCTGCAAACTTATGATTCAGTTAATTCATCAAATGGATCTTTAATTAGTGCATCAGAGCCATATAAACAGTAACCAGGTGTAGTAAAAACAGAACAGACAATCACACATATGAACACAAGATATAAGGTGGAAACCCAATGTGGGTGAAACCACATGCTGCAATCATCTCTATCTTTTAATAATAAGAAACTTCTTTTTACAATTTTTGTACTGGTGCAGACTTATACTAGTACGCAAGCTTCTACCTGCATAAGGCTACAACCGTCTCTCGTTCTCCAGCTTCTCCTAAAAGGGAGCTACAACCCCTAGCTCTTGTACTAGCCAATATGTTTATTAGTACGTAGGTGCCAGCCTATAGAAGGCTACAACCTTCTCTTTTATTCCAAGCACTGCGTTTCATAAATTTTCAAACTGGATCCATCAATAACATCATTCAATCAAAATATATTTGCATCAACCAATATCCTTTTCACAACTGAACCAATCAACCACTTTGACAACCATTCAATCAGATCTTTCAGAATACTTTAACTAGAACACAGTAACCAGAACCCAAGCCAGAACCCAGAACACTACAACAACAAATAGAAGTAGCTAAAACATATTTTACAAGTTATACGCTACTTCCCTCTGTCGAAATTGCATGCATATGCACCTTTCTCAAGACGAACTTGTGTATAGATCTGCAAATCAAACTTAAGTTGTATACACTGTTTTGATATGTAGAACCAACATGTATACGTGCCTTTTATAAAGTGAACTTGTGTACAGATCTGTAAATGATGATTTATACATTACAACAATTCTAGACTTTAGTTATACCCATATCATCATATTTACAGACTACAACATGTCTCAATTATTGGATAAATGATCAAACCACATAAAGGTACTTCACTTCAAGCCTTAAGGTCTTGATCCCTGATTAGATCTTATCCTTCATCAAGCACTGAGGTTCATCCTTTGTTCAGATCCAGCTATGCACCATAACCCAATAACCCGTGCACTAGATCTTGCTCATCATCAGATATTCAATACTTTAGTACCTTGGCCTAATGATCTTCTTCTCCTTATATAGTGTTAGGCCTTTCTCAATACCATGGTCCAAAACCACTTAGGACCAATACCTTGGACCAAATTCTTGGGATCAATTCTTCGGACCAGATACTTTGGACCAATACAATGGATCAAAATACCATTGGCCAAATACCACAGACCAAAACTTGGATTTCCAACATGTACGCGCCTTTCCTTCTGTGAAACTGCATGTGTACCTTATACGCACTTTTTGATCTATTAACCCGCGTGTATACACTACTTTGTCAAGGTGAAACTACGTATAATTCTCTTTCCTTATTCTGTGAAGTCTAATCTATAACTCTAAGTTGTTAACTTGCTAAACTATTCTCTGACATATGAGTGAGTTTCCATCAAGGACAACACATGTGTCAAATCTGAGTCATAATGCCAACAATCTCCCCCTTTGGACTTGGCGGCAACCCCAAGTCACTCTCCCCCTTTGTAAGCAAGGGCAAAGGGTCATGCTCCTCCTGAGTACATGCTGAATTCTCTTATATGTTGGAGTGTGCTAAATGAGCTCCATGCTCCCCATGAATATAAGCAAGGTCTGCAAAAAGATGTTCTAAAAGAAGAACATGACTCTATACGTACATCATAAATGACCTTTCTATCACCAACGACTCATACATACATCCATCTCCCAACCAAGTGGGGATATACCAGGTTTGACTCATCCACCCAAACAAGTGGGGATATACCAATTGTTTATACATGTCAAAACAAGAACATTACATCATCCATCCCATGCATAGTGGGGTAACAAAATAGGTCATTTCATGACCTTTACATTAAAAGATACACATGACATATATAATAGAGACCAAAAATCTGAAACAAGAACATGATAGTCATCAACAACTATCATCAGCAGCATCTGTCAATCAACATTGAGACTAGCAACCATGTTCTCCCCCTGAACCTGTTCCACCTGAATAAAAAACGACTGTGAATTTGTATCAAGATCTTCTAAGATAATGCCAAAAATTAATTATAGAAGTATATGCTCCCCCTGAACCTGTGCCAAATGATCACTATCAGACCCATATTAGACTCCTTTCAACCTGAGTCTGGCCCATTTCTTCAAACCAACAGATACACAACTGTCTCCACAGAAACCTACGTATGTACACGACTATGCTTCATGAAACTCGTGTATAACCACTTTTCTTTGAAACATATAAGTTTTAACTGGAGGATGATGCATCAACTACTCCCAGCTTCTATCTAAAATATTCAAATGTATCTTTGGACAGTGGTTTGGTGAATATAGCAGCAACCTGTTCTTTGGAGGGAACATACTCCAATTTGACCTTTTGTTCAAGCACTTGTTCACATAGAGAATGATATTTGATGGGTATGTGCTTGGTCTTGGAATGCATGACTGGATTCTTTGAAATACTGATGGCACTTGTATTATCACATAGAATGGGAATGCATGGAGTACATGTGATCTGTATGTCTTGCAATGTTTGCATCATCCAAAGGAGTTGTGTGCAGCAAGATGCAGAAGCCACATATTCTGCTTCAGCTGTAGATAATGCAATTGAGCTTTGTTTTTTGCTGAACCAAGACACTAATGTGGAACCCATATAGAATGCACCACCACTAGTGCTTTTTTTGTCATCAATGCTTCCTGGCCAATCTACATTTGTATATGCATGAAGTGTAAGATCTGTATCTCTAGGATACCATAAACCAAAATTATGTGTTCCTTGAAGATATTTGAATATCCTTTTGACTGCTTGAAGATGTGATTCCTTTAGATTTTCTTGGAATCTTCCAATTATTCCCACTGCATGCATGATGTCCAGTTGGGTACCTATTAGATAAAGAAAGATGCCAATCATCGATCTGTAAGTTGGTTGATGCATCGTTGCTGATTCATCATTTGAGCTGAGACTGCATCCTGTTACCATTGGAGTACATACTAGTTTAGAATCTTCCATGCCGTACTTTTTCAGGATCTGTTTGAGACATTTGGTTTGTGATAGAAAAATACCATCTTTGTTTTGTTGAACTTGTAGACCAAGAAAATATGTAAGCTCACCAAGTAGGGACATTTCAAATTCTTGCTGCGTTATTAAAGGAAAATTTCGACTCATGGCTTCTTCATTGCTACCAAAAATGATATCATCAACATACACAACAAGTATTAGCAATTTATTATTGTCAATCTTTGTGTATAAATTGCTATCAGCTGATCCCTTTGAAAAACCTAGTTGATTGAGATATTTGTCAATATGGTAATACCAGGCCCTTGGAGCTTGTTTTAGACCATAGAGAGACTTTCTGAGTCTGCATACAAGTTTTGCATCATTTCCAAGAATGAATTCGTCTGGTTGCTCAATATAGAATTATTCTTCTAAGTCTCCATTAAGAAAGGAAGATTTTACATCCATTTTGTATAATTTGAATTTTTGAAAACTAGAAAGAGCAAGGAACATTTTTATAGCTTCAAGTCTAGCAACAAGTGCAAAAGTTTCTTCAAAGTCTATACCTTCTTATTGAGTATATTCTTTACAAACAAGTGTGGCCTTGTTTCTAATAACTTCTCGATTTTTGTCCAGCTTGTTTTTGAATATCCATTTAGTTCCTATGATATTCTTATCATGAGGTCTAGGAACTAATTCCCAAGTATTATTCTTTTCAATTTGCTCAAGTTCTTCATTCATCGCCTTGACCCAACATTCATCTCTGCATTCTTCATTTACATTTTGAGATTCAGTGGAAGATAGTAGTGCTAGGTAGCTTGAAGCTTCGGCAATGGTTCTTCTAGTTTGCACACTTGCCCCTTTTTCTCCTAAGATTTGAGCTTCTGGATGATTTTTCTGAACATACCTAGATCGAGTCTTTTCTTCTACCCTTATCTCTTCTGTATAATTAGTCTGATTTTATGTGGGAGGATAATCCTCATCTTCTTCATAATCTTCTATTTTTATTTGTTTTGGATTTTTGCATGCTTTATCAACCACAACATCAATACTTTCAATGGTTTTCCCAAGTCTTTTATTATAACATTTATATCCTTTACTTCGGGAAGAGTAACCAAGGAGAATACCTTCATCTGCTCTGGGCTCAAACTTACCAAGTTTTTCATCAGCCCTTTTGATGTAACATTTGCTTCCAAAAAATTTGAAGTAATTTATAGTAGGAGCCTTACCATACCAAAGTTCATGTGGAGTTTGAGTGCTGTTTACCTGAACATTTGCTTTGTTGAGAATAGTGACGGTCAGCGAATGCAGCTTCACCCCAGAAGGTTGCAGGAGTTCCAAACTCATCTAGCATAGCACGAGCCATTTGTTGAACAATTTTGTTCGTCCTTTCTACCACTCTATTTTGCTGAGGAGTCCTTGTGGTGGAGAAGTCCCTTTTTATTCCATGTTCTTCACAAAAGTTGAAGAATTCATCCAAGGTAAATTCCCTTCCTCGATCAGATTTGAGGCAATTGATTTTCTGATCTGATTCATTTTCAACCAAAGCTTTGAAGGCTTTGAACTCTTCAAATGCTTCATCTTTATGCTTTAGAAGTCCTATCCAACACATTCTGGAAAAATCGTCAATGAACAATATAAAGTATTCTTCTCCACGAGGTGACGTTTTCCATGATGGTCCACATAAATCAGTATGAACAAGTTCAAGTGGCTTACTAGTTGATCCTTCCTTTTCAGGGAAATGTGCTCTGGTTTGCTTACCAAATTGACATGATTTGCATATTGTATTTTCTGGAATGCTGATATCAGGAAGATCACAAACAACTTGGAATCTGCATGGTTTTCTTATTTTAGGGAAGCTTAGATGCCCCAATATTTTGTGACATAGCCAGTGTTCATCATTTTTTATTAGATAGCATTTTTGTTGTCCTCCCTTGAGTATGTATAGTTTGTTTGGACTTCTAATACCTTTGATCATCGTTTCTCCTATATCAAGCTCACGAACAACACATCCATTTGATCGAAATACTACTTCATTTCCTTGATCACACATTTGACTGACACTCAACAGGTTATGCTTTAGACCGTCAACATAAATAACATTCCCAACTTTAACTTTTTCTTTTAAGAGAACAGAGCCTTTACCTTTTATGACAGTAGGAGTGTCATTTTCAAATGAGACCTTCTTTTCCTTTTCTAAGGCATTATATGAATGAAGTTTTTCTTTGTCACCTGTCATGTGTTTTGAGCATCCACTATCAATGTACCAATTATTTTCTTGTCCTTCTGCATATAATGCTATACCACATCTTTCTATTTGTAGTTCTTTCTTTCTCCATATTTTGGGACTTAATGAAGTTTTCTCCTTCTGAAATGTTTGCCGAAATTTACTCCTGCATCTAGATTCTTCATGACCGAAGTTGTTATAGATAGAGCATTCTATTTCATTTTCAAGAAGAGAAAAGTTATTGTAGGTCCTTTTCATGATCCCTGCCACATTCCTTTGATTTCATGCTTCTCTATCATGATGGTTTTGTAAGCAACACATTGAGCATCTTTGTGTCCAAATTTATGGCATGAAAAACATTGGCCATTAAGGAAGTTCCTGCGATTATCGAATCTACTGACCTGGTGATTGTAGTTTCTATTGATATTCATTCTTGAATTAGATTGAGTATGATTTACCTAAGGTTGGTTGTAGCTTTTGTTCATCCTTGAAGTAGATTGAACCTGATTTACCTGGTGATCTGGTTTATGCCTTTGCTTGTCAAACTGTTCACTGCTCTTTACTGCATCAAGATAGCTTTTAGTGGAGGCTGGCGACTTCTATGCTTGAGATGCTTCTTCAGTATATCCAAGACTTGTCTTTATCAAAGGAGAACACTACACTTTTGTGATTTCATTTAAGGTTTTTGATCCTTTAGTAAATCTAAAATTGAGAGCTTTTGTTTTCTCAATATCCTTTCTTAGACCCACAATTTCACATTCTAGTTTTTCATTGTGTTTTTCTCTTTCAGCAAGTTGGACTGTCAAAGTATCTATAACCATATTCTTTTCTTCTAAACATATTTTGAGTTTAGAGATTTCTTCATAAAGGTCATCTTCATCTAAATCATCCAAGAAATCATCATCTTCAAAAGCCATCAGGAGTCTATAGTCTTTACTATTTTCATCATCATCACTATTTGATAACCCATCGCTATCTTCATGCTTATAGTAGCTCTTCTTACTTACACTTTGTTTTCTATTCCATTTTCCAGATTCCTTACCTTTATCAACCTTATCTTTATGAGGACATTTGGCAGCATAATGACCAACTCTTCCACAAGAAAAACATTTGAAAGGTAGTTTACCTCTGAATCTTTTGGAACCCCATTTTCATTGAGTTCTTCTTTTCTTGAAGCTTTGAATGTGGCTTCTTTCATATTTGATGGACCTCCTTTTCTCATCTCGAAAGAAGTTAATATTTCGTGCAGCTGTGTCATAGTAATAGTCTGAAGATCCTGCTTTTCTTCTATGGCAGATACTTTTGATTCAAACTTAGCAGACAAGGATCTTAAAACCTTTTCAACTAAAGTAACTTCTTTTATCTCTTCACCAAATTCTTCATTCAATTAACAATCTCATCTATACGTAAGAAGTAACTAGCTATACTTTCATCATTGTGCATTTTGAGAGTTTAATATTGAATTCTGAGAGTTTGTAGTTTTGCACGTTTTACCTAAGAGTCTCCTTCATAGCTTAGAACGATTTTATCCCATATTTCTTTGGCGGATTTGAGCTGCATAACTTTGACAAATTCTGATTGTGATAGACTTCTCAATAATGTAGTAACATCTTTTGCACTGGTTTCATATTGCTTTTTCCCTGCCACATCTGTAGGAATTGCTGATGAAAAAGTATATCCTCCTTCCACGATTTCCGAGACATTTGTTCCAATGGATCTTCATTCAAGCGATCAAGCTTCTTCTGAAGGATCTGCTCTAGTACTAATTGTTGGAAATAATATTGAGATGGGGGGGGTGAATCAATATTAGCAAGTCAATTATTTTTCATTTCCAAAATCAGATTTATATACACTACTTCAGTTAATGGAACTCGCGTGTATACACAATTGTGTTTAAGGCAACTAACATATATCCTGCAAACTTATGATTCAGTTAATTCATCAAATGTTGATCTTTAATTAGTGCATCAGAGCCATACAAATAGTAACTAGGTGCAGTAAAAACAGAACAGACATTCACACATATGAACATAAGATAGAAGGTGGAAACCCAATGTGGGTGAAAACCACCTACTGTAATCATCTTTATATTTTAATAATAAGAAACTTCCTTTTACAATTTTTGTACCGGTGCAAACTTATACCAGAATGCAGGCTTCTACTTGTAGAAGTCTACAACCTTCTCTTGTTCTCCAGCTTCTCCTGGAAGGGAGCTACAACCCCCTAGCTCTTGTACTAGCTGATATGTTTACTAGTACGTAGGTGCCAGCCTACAGAAGGCTACAACCTTCTATTTTCTTCCAGGGACCACGTTTCATAAATTTTCAGACTGTATCCATCAATAACATCATTCAGTCAAAATATATCTGCATCAACCAATCTCCTTTTCACAATTGAACCAATCAACTACTTTGACAATCCTTCAATCAGATCTTTCAGAATAATGTAACTAGAACATAGTAACCAGAACCCAAGCCAGAACCCAAAACACTGCAACAGCAAACATGAGCAGCTAAAACATATTTGATAAGTTATACGCTACTTCCCTGTGTCGAACTTGCGTGCATACGCACCTTTCTCAAGACAAGCCTGCGTATAGATCTGCAAATCAAACTTAAGATGTATACGTTGTTTTGATATGCAGAACCAATGTGTATACGCGCCTTTTATAAAGTGAACTTGCGTAAAAATGTGTAAATGGTGATTTATACACTACAACAATTCTAGACTTCAGTTATACCCAGATCACCACATTTACAGACTACAACATGTGCCAGTTATTAGATAAATGATCAAACCACATAAAGATACTTCACTTCAAGCCTTAAGCTCTTGACCCCTCATTAGATCTTATCCTTCATCAAGTGCTAAGGTTCATCCTTGGTTCAGATCTAGCTATGCACCATAACCCAATAACCCGTGCACTAGATCTTGCTAATCATTAGATATTGAATATTTGAGTACCTTGGCCTAATGATCTTCCTCTCCTTATATAGTGTTAGGCCTTTCTCAATACCATGGTCCAAAACCACTTAGGACTAATACCTTGCACCTAATACCTGGGATCAATACTTCGGACCAGATACTTTGGACCAATACCATGGATCAAAATACCATGGGCCAAATACCACGGACCAAAACTTGGATTTCCAACATGTGCGTGCCTTTCCTTCTGTGAAACTGCATGTGTACGTTATACGCACTTTTTGATCTGTTAACCTGTGTGTATACACTACTTTGTCAAGGTGAACCTGCGTATAATTCTCTTTCCTTATTCTGTGAAGTCTGATATGTAACTCTGAGTTGTTAACCTGTTGAACCGTACTCTGACATCTGAGTGAGTTGCCATCAAGGAAACACCTGTGTCAAATCTGAGTCATAATGCCAGCAAAATATTGTAACACACACTCACTCTCACTCACATGCTCAATCCATACATCAAATATTTTTTTCAATATTCTCACAAAATTATATATCAAAATATCATTAATAATATCTAATTAATACCATGGGAAAATACTATAGTTAAGATGATAACAAGGACAACCATACCATGGTAAATGCCAGGTCAATACCATGTTTATGCCAATACCATGCATCCTTGTACCATGGTAATCTTCAGCTCAATACCATGGGTCAAAACCATGGTAATACCAATACCACAAATCCCTATACCATGGTAATGTAACCATTAAGCATAAAGTCATAAAATCATACAGAATCATGCACAACAATAAAATTACCAATAACACAACAATATGGACAAAATCCAAACACAAACACACACACACATCATATGCAAGTCAAACTACAACATGATCATCTGCCAACACATGCCCAAGTTGACATCAATGCCAACCAACAAGACTGCATCCAACACTTGAAACATCCACTGCATCATGAATGTACTTGCAATACAACATCAATGCCAACATGTTTTAAATCAGCACGTGTATGCCCAATATTTAGTACCCAATAGGTCATCTATAGACTTTGTTAGGATGACATATGACATTTGCGTGTTGACATTGATGTCAACTTGATGCATTGGAGTGTTTGAAAATGATGTGCATGGAGAGATGATCATATAAGAAGTGTCAAGTTCAAGGGGAGTCGTCTAGTAGTTGTAGTATTTAATTGAGAGCCATCACAGTACTAGGTTTGGTAAAGAAGCTATAAAATATTATGGTTGTGATGGTTGGATGGCTCAATAATTGAGGAAATTTCCACCTCAGAAGATTAGTTCAAATTCTCTTAGAAATGGCATACATGGATAGTACTTAGAAATACCTTTCTAATGGTATGTCGAAGTTTGACATTTCCCTCCTGGATCAAAATTTATTTCTAGTCAAAGTTGCAGGTTAAAAGTCAAATTTGTAGGGTCAAAATTGATGATAGTGTGGCACCCTCCAAACCTGGTGGTACTTTGGAAAAGGCCCTAATAGTTTTCAATTGTGGCCAAAGTATGTTGTGAGTGAGAAAGGTTTAAAATGTGGCCTATTTCGAGGGAAAATCACATGCCATGTGTCCCCACTGAACCATTACAAAACATGCAGGGGCCCATGCCCTACTACAAGTTAAAAAGTTGGCGGGGCAGGGGGGGGAGAGGATCTGCGTAAAAAAAAAAAAGTGGTTGTCTTCGACGATTTTCTCCATTGTTACTACAGATAGTGACCATGAAATATGACCATAGATGTGGACCAAAAGCCAAAGATAGGCTAACAGGAAAGTGACAAGGGTGCCAACATGCACATAATTGACCAACTGGAAGTAGACAAGTCGCAAGCCATGGCGGCGAGATGAAATCAACATGACATAAGCACAAGTGATGTGGTAGCTTAGGAATGTGACACATGTCATGTATATTTGAACATTTAATGTGGCTAATTGGGCCAAATTCTGTTGACATGTGGCACCATGTATGCATGGATGATGTTAGTACGATGCAAGCACGATGTGTACAGAATGATGTGGCAAGACATCGATTTTTGTGCTACGGGGTCAATTTTTAATTTTTCCTATCTCTTGGTTTTAGTCAGATTTCATTGAAAAATCAAAGGAAAATTTCCATAGTCAAAGAGTTTCACCTAGAAAGTACCTCAACCAGTATGGCCTCGCTATGAGGTGTATAAAGATGAAATTATCCTTGACCCTTGATTCCCTAACTTTGACCTATCAACCAACATTGAAGATTGCATCAAGGGGTGGTTATGTAACGGTTCTTGTGTATTAAATGACTAAGGGTGGATAGGGCCAAATAGCACAAATTTAAGGAGTTTTGTGCCTTCGGGTTTATTCAAAAGGTCATGTGGTTAGCACTTTGGACCTTCAGGCTATTTAGTGTAAAGCACTACATGATGCGATATATAAAAGGCTTATTCCTAAGGGATTAGCACAAAGGAGCATGGGTACATGTTTGAGGGCTTGAATGGGTCGAGAACTAGTTTGGCATAAAATTCCATAGTTGGAGGAGTTTACCAGATTTGGTAGCCAACCAAAAATAGAGTTATAGTTAAAACCTTACTAAAACTTGAAGCATGCCAGAATTGTTAAAATAAGCAGGTTGACTTAGTGATTAACTCCAACCAATAAGAAGGATACAAAATTGAATTACCTGGCTCAACCAGAATTAGTTATACCCGAGTATCACTCTCACCACAAATATTTCCATGAGAAAAGAACCCTGCTAGTAATGAATATTTGACAACAACTCAGTGAGCCACTCTGAAGTACATTACGAGCCCTGTGAGCCTTAAAAGATAGCAGAGGAGAGCCACTTTGGTGTTCAAAGATTTATCAAGAATAACATAACTCAAGGGCTCCTTGTGTGTATAGGTGGACCGAGATTTAATTCTCAATGTGATAAATACTCTAAAGCCCATTCTCTAATTTAATTCAGATGTAGTGGTTGAAAAAAAATAAAAATGAAAAGTGAGATAGGTGGTTGTGGTATGAAAAAATATTGAGTTCTATGTGAAGGTACTTGAGTGAGAGGAGAGCTTTGTGTGTGTATGAGAAACTGAGAGAGGCCAAGACAACCTGTGGAACAACTAAGGCTGAAAGATGACCTGCATGTTGTATGAGGATTGAGTGCATGCACATAATGTTGTTGTGTGGGCTATGTATGGGTGTATTATAGAGAGATGTTAAAATTCCAAGTTTCCTTGTGGGGTAGATAGGGGTGGAGTTATACTATTTACCATAATGAATGCAAATGTGAGTTGTTGAAGTGTGGAAGGTCAAGAGATGAGTGTTGTTAAGTATGTCTCAAGTATAGAGGGTTAAGAATGAAGGGAAGAATTGATCTAGGTGGATATTGGTGGCAACCCACCTATTCTACCTAGCTCTCTAGTTGGTTCCCTTAGTTTCCTTGATTATAGTAGCATTTACTATTTTTAACAGTTTTTCGGGTCTTGAACTCATGGAGTTGTTTTGAACCCCTAAACATTGCTTTTTGGAGGTCTGCAACAAACTCATAGTTATAGGTAGGGGCCTGCCACAAATACTATAGTACTGAGAGAGATATTTTAAATGAGGTAACATACACACCAAACATAGATCATATGACCAAGTTATGACCCCAGGAAATTGGTTGCTCAACTAACCCCAACTGGGCCCACAAACTCTTGGAATTCCATCTCCTGGGGTTGGGGTTTTCGTGTTTCAGGGTTTCCCTTTATTTTTCAATAATAAAATTTCCCTTGCTCCTCATTGTAACACAGTTCAAAGGCATGTAGCTGGCACATCTCTTCTCAGAGATAAGATACCATCGCCCAAGCTAGTTTATTTCCATTTTGTATGGAAGCATATTTCAGTTCTTTGATATTAATGAAATGAAGTTTTATTTATGTTGCACCTCTATTTTTATGTTTGTATCTATATTTATTTATGTTCCTATATAATTCTGGATCAAGAATGTTGTGTTTTTTGCTATGGAGGATAGAGGGAAGAAATTTTGTGATTACAGAGAGTAGAAATTAGGCAGTGTGAGTGCCAAAACAGAGGGCCATGAAGTGGTGAATGCGAAGCTATAATCTAGTTGAGTGGGTGCTATAATAGAGAGTATTAATTTCCTTATGGAGTGTAGGTTGTTCCCTAGAAAATAGGAGGTTGGGGCTTCCATTTGAGTGGGTGTATAAAGATAGATTTGACGTTAGTGCCTCCTACAAGTTGGTGCTTACAATAAATTCAATAATTTGGTGCTTCTGGTAAGATGATCAGATGTTTACAAATGAAGGAGTTGGTGCTCCCTGCTGGTGGGCGCTAACATACAATCTAAGGGAGTTGGTGCCTATTGTGAGTGGAATCTCACAAAAACACATGATGTAATCTGAGTGGTAGCTTGATATTTGCATCTTAATAAACAAATATTAGTGGTTTTTCCTTTCTAGGTTTCCACATTAAATGAGTGTGCTTATTTATGTATGTCGTTCATGGTGTTCTTGTGTGTTCATGTGTTGATTCATAATGTTTCTACATAATATGTTATTAATGGATCACATCAATGATTGACATGGTTAAGTGAATATATACATTGGAAGAAAAGTTAAACTTAATAGCCTTAATATTGATTCACCCTTCTTCTCAGTATTAATAATTGTTTCCAAAAATTGGTATTAGAGTCAATTCCTTCAGGAATGTCCTATCTATTTAAAGGTAGATCAAAAGGAAACATAGTTAATCAAGATTGGCTAACAACAAAAGAAGTGCCATTTTTTAATGGATTTGATTATGTGCTCTGGAAGTTTAGAATAGGAGTCTATTTAAAAGGCTCTTGGTTTAGATGTATGGTGATCTATAGTGAATGGAGTAAAGAATGAGTATAACAGTTAAGAAAGAAATATTATCATGAAGAGATTATCAGGGATGGACTCCAACAAAGTGAGCCATTGCAAGATAGAAAGGAAATGTTGGAAAAGTTGCATTATATATATGGAGGAGACAGCCATGAGGCTCAAGAGAAGGTTGAAGAACCTTGATATTGAAGTAGTGAACTATACCCTATAGATGCTACTATTGGATATGAGAAGAAGAAAAGAAGGAAGAGGAAGAAGAAAGTAGCCCAGAAAGAAAATGCTTAAAAGACTGAAGATATTCCTCCTAATGTACAAGATGTTGCAAATTAGGGGAAGATTTAGAAGAACAACCAAGTTTTTTTGAAGGTAAATTCTTGATCTATGATAAATGTAAAGAAATAGGTCATTTTGCTTCTAGATGTTAATATGAATTTTCTGAAGAAAGAGATAGAAATGCATCTAGTAGTAGTGAAGAGAGACATACACTTGTAGTAATAACTAATGAAGGTAAATATCAAGAAGAAGGAAGAACACCTCATGAGGAGAATGAAAAGCGATCCCATGAGTGTTAATCCATAGGAAAATATGAAAGTAAAGTTTTCATCCATAAGAAAAAATGAAATTATCCCTGGTGGTGATGAAGAAGGAATACTTCTCAAGCCTATGGAAGAGTCCTTAGATACAAAGATGGATCTAGATCTTGATTGTGATTCTATATCACTCTTGATGACAAAGAAAATGATCTATATGAGAAAATATATTTCAGAAAGTAGCTCATCTCTATCCTCAAGGATATCAAGGAGATTTTAGAAGTGAACCTCAAGAAAAATGAGTAGTTGCATGAATATGAGCTTGAGAATTAAAAGTTGAGCAAACAATTTTTGATCTAAATGCTCAACAAGGAGAAGTTATAAAATTGAATATGATGTTGTCAAATAAGCTCAATGAAAGAAAATATTACTGTGAGAGACTCCAATTTGATGTAATCTCATTAAGACATGATTTATAAAATGCAAATAATCAACTATCTCAATACCAGGAGCTAAAAGAGGTCTCGAAGATCTCGGATGAGATTCTCAGTAAGTAGATATCCCCTCTTATCAAGGATGGTTTGGGCTTCAAAGAAGATTCAAGATTCAATAAAGCGAAGGTCAAAGGGCCAACTAACCAACAAAGATTAGCTGAATATTCCAACAACAATAAGGGAAAAGAAATTGTTGGAAAACAGAAATAGTGAGGAAATCAACAACAAGAAGGAAATGAAAGTGTTAACAAATAACATATGAATGGAAAAAAAAGTAAAAACCCTAAGAATCAGTGGCTACGAAGGAGAGGAAAAGAGATAAATAATCAAAAGTGGAAGCAACAACAAAGAACTTATTATGGAATCAATTCACACAACCTTGGAAGATTCATAAGGAATCAACATAAGTCCTTTATCCCTCTAGGACAAGATGTTATAGGAAAAATGTCCAAACATAAAATTTGGTTCAATGGTTATTGTTTATCTTACAACAAGTCTGGGCATAGAGACATAGAATGTAGATGACATGTGAAAAACTAAATTTGTCAGGTAGTAGTGGCCCAAGGATCATAAGGTGCCCATAAATGAATATGGTTGTAACAAAAGAGGCCTTGACGAGAATATCAATCCTTCTGCCCCATTTTTGTATCATATTAAATGCTACAACTGTGTCAATTTTGGGCATAAGGAAACAAAGTGAAGACATGAGAAGACAAGGCATTCCTTTCATAAATTACATGCAAATCAAGAACCTTGGTCATTAGAGAAGAGAGGAAGTAAATAATAAAGGAAAATGAGGTGTATTTCACTGCTCAGTGAAAAGGAATCATGTTGAGTAAAAGAAGAAATCGAAAAATATTTGAATTTTTAGCTAAGAAAAATAAGGGTAGAATTAAGAGGAATGATCCTCTTATTCCCATGGTGGACCCCTTTATGATTATCAACTACAATGGGCACAAGCTTTGGGTACACAAAGGGATTTGCAGTCCAATTAATTCTCCCTTGCAAACAAAGAGGAATCACAACAAACATAATATATGGAGAAAGATAGAGAAAAGAAAGGAGAAGTGACTTCTAGTGCTACATAGCCAAGATAATGCCCAAGCCAAGGAAAATAAGAAGTTGGAAAGTAATTCCTTGGTCAAGACTCAACCTAGCAAAGTATGGAACAAAAATGAGGATAATCTACTCATTGGTAGTAGATTTTCAATTTACCTTCATTAAAAAGGGGGAAGATGGCTTGAAGAGAAGCCAAAGTTAGTTGTAGGCATTGGGAAGAAATAGAAAGAGAGGTGCATCTAAATGATGGAGGTAATATTTTGTCCATTTGTTGATTAACAAGAAGAATTTGTTTATTTTTATATATTGACATTTCAAGGGTACGAAAAATGTTGCTAGCATGGTTCCAGTGAGAGTACACAATAATAGTTTATGTTGTGAGAAGAAGATGAGTTGCAGCCTAAGTGTGGAGTGACAAGATTCCCAAAGTTAAGTAAGGTCATCAGGATCATTTCCCAAGCATAAGTAAGAAGAAATATCCAAATGATGAAAGAAAAGAAGAGAGCATTAGCTCAGAGGAAGCTACTTTATTAACAGTAGCAAGCATCATCCTTTGGTCTTAGGAAGAGTGATTGCTTAGGAAATGAAAGGTTTTCATCTTATATGAAGTACTCTTAATTCAATTAAGTTGTGTACTTATTTATAACTAGTAGACATGGGTTCATGAGCACAATCGATACAAGCTTTGCACGTTCCTTAATTGTCAATTGGTAGTCTTTTGTTCAGGTGCAGTAACTCTTTGTATAAATAGACATCACTTTTTTGAGAAAATTCACGGGAGTTTTCTTGGTATTTTATCCAATATGTATCAACTTATTCGTAATATTGGTGTTATTTAAACAACAATCCATAGTTGTAAATGCATGATCTCAAGGGGAAATGAGTTTGTGGTTTATATGATCAGGAGAAGTGAGCATAATCACTCAAGAAACAACACTAACATTGAAAGAGTAAGCCAAAAATGCATCACTAACTTTTTTTATTTTTTGCAGTAGTAGTACCATTTGATGTTTTTATTGGCACACAAATGCATTGGTCAAAGAGAGGTCGAGTAGCCATGGCATGTCTAGAACTGGATGACAAGTTAAAAGAGGTAGTATATCTTTAGGGGGAGCATATCATATATGTCCAGTACTTTAGAGTGGAGGAGAAAATTCAAGAAGACACAAGGACATCTTTTATTAATGCCTATTTTTTTGGTGTCTTTGGGCAATATAACAAATCTTTGTAATTGTAGTTAAACTAGATGGAAAACTTCAAGTTCCTTATTAGAAATATATCAACCCTTGAAGGATGCACATAAGGAAGGAGATGAATATAGCCCTTTACCATTGGTGTCAAAGGAGGAGAGAAATTTCCGAGCCATAGGGGGGAAGAAAGACATCAACTACAAGAGGAGATAGAGGCATCATTGGATGTAGCATGTGGAGTGACCATCAATTCCAAAGGGGGAGATTGTTGACATTTTTAGGATGGCAGATGAAATTAGTGTGTTAGCATTAATGAACAACTAAGGCATTGGAATGTTTGAAATTGATGTGCATGAAGGGATGATCGTGCCAAGAAGTGTCAAGTTAAAGGGGAGTCTTGTGGTAGTTTTAATCTTTAATTGGGAACCATAATAGTAGTAGGTTAAGTAAAGAAGCTATATAATATTATACTTGTGATGGTTGGATAGTCTAGGATTTTAGGGAATTTATACCTTAGGATATAAGATCAAATACTCTTCGAAATGACATATATGGCTAGTTCTCTAAAAGACCATTCCAACAAAATGTTGAAGTTTGATATTTTCCTCCTAGATAAAAATTTATTACTAGTAAATGTTGCAACATAAAAGTCAATTTTGCAGGGTAAAAATTGGTGACGGCCAAGCACCCTCCAAACTAGGTGCTATGTTGGAAAAGGCCACAATAGTTGGAGGTTGTGGGCAAACTTGGTGAGAAGTGGATGAGTTTTCAACTATATCCTGGTTCATGGGTGGTTCACATGCCATGCAACCCCACTGGCCCATTAGACAAAATGTGAGGGACCATGCCCTATCACAAGTTATAAAGTTGAGGGGGATGGGAGGCTTCGTGTAGAATCACAATTAGTTTTCTCTGATGGTTTTCTCCATTGTAACTATAGACAATGACCATGACATGTGATCACAGATGTGGTACCAACTCAGTTTTTTTGTTGTTATCCATAATACTTCAGAAAACAAGGTCCATTCTCGTTTTAAGGAGATCCCTTGGTTGTTGTAGGGTCTGAGGCTCATGAAGTGTGAAAGAAACATCAAAGGCCATGACACTGAGTATGCACTTGTTATGACCAAGCATGAAAGAAATATGTTTCCTTCATGAGCTCACGAAAAACTGCTTATATAACCCTAGCGGAAACAACAGACCTTTGTTTGCGGAAATTTAATCGCGGGTCTTTAGAAAATATTTGCAGGTGCTATTAAATCTAGTTTCATTATTTTTCAAAATGAGAAGAGCCTTGGACCCACTATTGATATCATTTCTTAGGTTTGTTTCAAATTTGGCTTGTATGCAGTGTTGCAGGTATAAGTCTATCAACTTTGGTTTTCCTATCGATTTTTCTTTCACTTGAAATTCGTCTTTGTGTGCTAAGACAATAAAGAATTTGTTTATGATATACTACAATTAGAGTGGTGAGGCATCTGAGAATGGTTGCACGATCAGGTGAAAGCTAGAAAGGATTGTTGTTACAAAATTTCCAGTCAACCAGTGCAGTTAATTGAGAACAAATACGTATGATCATATGTAAGGAAATTTATTTCTTTGTGATTGGAAAAGGACGAGATTAAACAGTCTTAAAATTTGTGTAAGCTAATGTTCACAAGTGTTGTCATCCCCAACTAGTTCATACCTGACCTATTTTGATGATTTTAAAATTTCCTTCCTCTGTGTTAGTAGCAAAATGAAAAAGCATTAACAGAGAAAACATTAGACTGAAGCTTTTCAAGGGTCTGCATGGGAAATTTCTTCCAAGTGCATACGTCTTTATTACATTATTAATTAGGTCTAAACCAATCTTCTTGCTACTCAAAGATTAAAAAATTATTTTAAAAGAAAGAAAATCATGTGTCAAAAATGGAAGAGTGTATCACGCTCCTAAGTATAATTAGCAATTTTACAAAGTGATTTAACTTGCAATATGAGAATATATAATAGTGTCTTTGAGGAGATCCTTCATTTGTTGGCAAAATGGACAAACTTGAGAGAGCATTAGAGTTACTAAATACTCTAATATTATCTACTGCTGATGGCGCAGTAAACATCAACAAAGCCACTCTAGCTGATTGTAACAACCTGAGGTTAAAAGTTCATGTAATAAAATTTAATAAAGGAAAAATAAGACCACAGTTAAGGGACACTTATTCCAAGGTGAATGTTGGGAAAATATATCCTAGTAGGCATCATTAGATGTGTTTATGGCTAAGGTAAATTGGCAAAGGAAATGGTTGAGGCATTAAAAGGAAAAAATGTATTTTTCCACATTTATTTATGAAATAAAAGAAAATAGGAGAAAAGCAAGGTGAAAGGTCAGAGGTTGCATGTGAGGAGGAAATGAAGGAAAATAATGCAAAATGAAAAAAACATAGGCCTCAATGATAAAAAGGATTATGAGGATTAGTTTGTAAACTTTTGTGAGTGTAATGTTTCATCAGTTCAGTTTTGGAGCTCTCTCATTATTCTCTCTTTCGCACACTCTTAGACACTTAGAATTTTCTTGGAGCATTCTAGCTTTGGAACAAGGAAGGGAAAATCAAGCAAAGGAAGGACAAGGAAAAGAATGGAAAGAAAAGAGAAAGTAAGGAAGAGTAGGATCAAGTAGCTTTAGCAAGAATACTTGTAGGAAACATATTGCATGTTTGACTTCCTAGCTGGTTTTGACATGCATGGCTTTGCATGTTGGCATTTGGTTCTCTAGTTGTTGGTGGCATGGTCTTGTCGAGTTATGACAGTGATTTTCAACCTTGCCTTTCCTTTTTCTAGATTTCCATGGCGTGACGGGAATGTTTTCTCGGTTTTGAGATTTAGAATTGTCAGATGGTTTTACAATTTGGGGTGGAGGTGGTCTCAGAAAAATTCCCAAAGGCCTAGGAATCCCTTGACCGATTTTGGCAGGATACATGGTAAAGCATAAGGGTGGATTCTCCATTTAGGGCCTAGTGATCTAATTTAGATTACAGTAAAGTCGGAGAGACAAGGAGACAAAAATTCCTTAAGGATAATGATCGATTCTGGAGGTGTTCCAAGCTCAGTTGGTTTTGTGATCTCCGTGTCGGTTTTGGTGAGATCACGGTTTGGTGAGGGTGGATGTGCTTTATACTATGGATTCCCTTGTTCGTTTTCAGATTGGTTTACCCATGAGATCCCACATTCATGCTTGGAATATGGCACAGGGATGACTGGATGAAAGAAATATTTCGTTCAACCATGTCTACGGTTGGGTGGTACGTGGAAGTCTCGAACCTGGTTGGCTCTTGCCTATGTTTAGTAAACGATAAGTTAGCTTTCTTTTGTAGTTTTTTTATGTGTCCTTAATGGTTGTTGTCTCATTTTTATTTACATGTTTTAATGTTGGTTATAAACATGGTTATATGACTGGTTACTATCATGGTTATTTCATGTCTTTACTTGTAACAATGTAAACTTTGAAACGGGAACTGATACTATTACCCGTTTCGTAGAGATAACAAAAAAATGACCTAATTTTCAAAAGTGGTGATGCAGAATACACATGTTTTTCTTTTAGAACATGGTTTTTGGAACTTTAATTTTTTTCCATGTTCAAGGATGAAATCAAGTTTTAGAATGGTAGTGATTTTCATGCTGATTTTAAAAAGTGAGTATTCTGCATCACACCTTTTTTTTAAAAGACCTATTTTTTGACTTTTAATTTTCTAGTGTGTGAAATGTGAAAAATTATTTTCTAAATTTGATAGTTTTTGAAGTCGTCATCTTATTCATATTTTCTTGTTCTCTATCTTATTTTTTTTTTTTAGGGGGTTTTTATTGTTTTGCGTTTTTAAATTAGAAAGTCGATAGTTTGAATTTTAGATAATCTACATATTTATACATCCTTAATTAATTTTTCAATCCACATGAAATAATTGTTTCTAAAAACAACATTTTTTAACAATGGACATAAAAATAACCATTTTTAACATAAATATAACAAAAAAACTAAACGTTTTGATCATTTTTTGCTAGAATTAACATGTCAAAATCACATTTTTTATACAAAAATATTAACTAAAAATGGTCAAATAATAGTTTTTTTATGAATTTCATGTCAAAAAAATAATAA
>APFE030541382.1:28339-55097 GCA_000404065.3 Pinus taeda | reverse complement strand
CCGAGCGAAACCCCTCAGCAACAAAGGCGTCCCCTTGAAGCCAAAACAGCTCTGATACCAAATGTATGTTTTAACCCCATACAAAAATTACCTGCATACGAATTCTAAATCACATGAAAAATAAAAATGTAAGAGCATAACACATAAAAAACATATACACAGAGACTTCCCACTGGATCCCAAAACCGAGACTACCAGTTTGATTTTTCATTATGTTCTTTTCAATGTTACAATACATATTTACACATGTCGAAGCATCTAATACCATGGACCGAAAAACCATCGCGTCCAAAACCATGGACCGAAACCATCGCGTCCAAAAAACATGTGCGAAATTCATGCACAAAACCATAGGTGGGTCTGCCCAACCTAACATAGGGTCCAAAACCAAAAATTTTCGGGGCGTTGCCCCGGACCCCATAAAGTGGGGTTACGGGTACCCCTCAAACCCCCTGTTAACTATGTGGAAAGAATATAACACAACCCAACAAGATAGAGGAGGAGTTGAAGAGGGAAAGAGAAACCATGGATCCTCTCCAAACAGATGAAAACATCAAGAAGCTAAAGCAAACCTCCAATACAGTATTGCAATTTCAATGGGTTCTACTTTCACTCTTGTTTGATTTATCTAAGAAGAAATACGAGAGAAAATGACATACATAACACATAAGTACATGCAAAGTTACATAAGAAAGCACTGTACCAAAACAAAATGCCACAGGGATCCCAAAGAGTGCTACAAACTCTGGTCTCGATTCCTTAGCCAAAATACTGATATGAGTGTACAATGAAGCTCCTTACTTTCTCAAGAGTCTAGCCATGCTAATGACTGAAAAAGTACATAATATAGACAAACCATATCTCATCCTAGCCTCTAGGGGTCGACCTCACATGTTTAGGAGCTATTCCAACTAATTCTAAACTAAGAACTAGAAATCAGGCAGTGGAACAACATGCCTCTAGAAACAAGGGAACTCATTCATTCAGTTTCAAACAATTTTTTAACTGATGAGTCTACCTACAAAAGTGAAAATTTGACATATTTACATCATGATCCATCAATTTACATAAAATTACATCACAAATTTGACATTAGGAAAGTGAAAAAGTCAAACTGGCCAAAACTGGGTGAAAAACAGAGTAATACTTGGTCAAACTGGCAAAATTTCCTCTATGTGTCGCACCTGATTTCTCTATGCATAGTTCCTATTTGGAGCCACTTTTGAAGGTCTTCCTGGTGTTCAAATTTTCTCCACGTGTGCTTGTTGGAAATTTCTACCTGTCTACTTTCTAACCCAAGTGGAATATTTCCATTTCGCCTCCATTTTCCCTTCTAAAATTTAGTTCTCCCAGCACTACTTCGTGTGTGTCAAAATAGGGGTAATAAGGTCATTTTTTGAGTGTTTTTTTACCTTTTTGAGGGCTCAAAACCTGTCCAAATTTCTTGGCCACTGGTAGAAAATCATATTTTTCCATTCCAAATCCAAAAATTCAGAGTTTTTGTGATTTGGAGGGTCCTATCAAAAGCGAGCGCCATGTGGCGCGGCTCATAGAGCAGAAATTCCTGTTTTTTGAGCAAAAAATTCCAAAAATGTAAAAAGTACCCCAAATTTTTTGAAATTTGGGCTGAGTCTTTCCCATCAAGCATTGTGTTGGGCTAAGGAAGCCTCGGCCAATATTAGGGACTTAGGGATATGGGGATTGGGGGAATGGTTTGATAAAATGTAATGAGAGAATGAAAAAGTGAGGGAGTGAGCAATTTTTGGAGTTGGCAGCAAAAAACACAAGTGTAAACCCTAAGCAATTGTTTTTTGAGCAAAAATTGAAAGGAGGTAGGGTTTGACTTTTGTCTCACTAAACCACCATAAATACCAAGGTAACTCATTCATTAGTCATGTGAGAAATGTTAACTTACTTAACACAAGAATTTTGAGCAAATTTTGCAATTTGGGAGAGTTTGTGAGTGAAATAAGGCTTCCAGCTCTATGCGCCACGCCACAAACCCAATGCACCGCACCACCAAACCCAATGCATCGCGCCACCAAACCCTATGCGTAACACTTTTTGCAGGAGACTTTTGGAGGCCTTCCTTGTGTCCAAATTAGGGGTAGGATATCTCGTTGGAAATTTTATTGAGCTTTCTTTCCATACCAACTAGAATTGTTGAATTTGGAGTTCATTTTCCCTATAAAAAATCAAATATCCCAAGATTGGTCAAAATGTGCCAAATGAGGCTGCCTAAAGGCAGAGTGTTGTTATAGTCAACTTTTGGAGATCTCCCTCAACTCCAAATTGAGCTAATGATAGCTCATTGGAAATATATTTGTGTCTATTTATTATTTGATGCATAAAGCAAGTCATTTGGCCAACCAAGATAGGAGAAAACTTGATTTTCCCAAGGTCACTTCAGAGGTGCATCAAATCTCCCTAGGAAACTATATTTTTGACATGTATCTAAAACCATGACACCTGTGTAAAACGTGAAGGAGGGTTTTTCTTTATTGTCCTATTTTTGACAAAAACCTCTCTCAGTTATCCCAAATTCATCTTTCCTTGCTCAGAAACATCATTTGAGTAAAACCTACCCCACTGTGTGGAACAAGGGATTTATCGAAATGAAGGGAAAGGAAGGAGATAAATGGCTTCTGAATTCTTGAGAAACTTTTTGGAAGTAGGGAGGGATGTTAGGAAGTAGGTGAAAGTGAAATTTCAAATATTTAGTGAGGGGAGGAGGTCCAAAAGGGAAAAACACAGGCCTAGCCTAGAAAATTGTCAAGTTGTAGTAAGAAACTAGGGTTTGTGCGAAAATGAGGAATTTTGGCGATCTCAATGATGGGAAGTGTTTAGTAAGGTACATTAAGGATAGGGGAAGGTGTATGAACATCCAGATTCAATTTTTTCTAATGATTTGACCATCCAAGAGAAATTACCTTCAAAACCCTAGGAGAGGGAAATGAACTTTACCTAAGCGCAACTGAAGCATGAACAAGGTGTAAAATGACCCATTGGAACCTGACATGATGATGTTAACCCTATGAATGATGGTACACTCAGCTGAATGTTGACATGGACTGACATTTGGACAACTTTGAAAGGAGTAAAAAAAAAACCCTAGACCTAATATCTAGTGACCAAATTTTACTTGAAGACTCACTGAAATGACAAAATTTGACCTTGACACCTTAAAATCACTTTGTAAGAGCATGTTTGATCACTAGAGGAAGGCTACAAAGACTGACACTAACAAGACTGACTTATTTTTGGAAGAATATTTAGCAGGGGCCTTGGACACAAAACCAGTGACTCCATCAACAATGGGTGTAGCCCATGACTTTGATTCCATGGGATTAGATGATGGGCGAGAGCATTTGGTAATAACTCATACAAAGTGCTAAACGGAGAGTAAACTAGGTCTAAGTACTGGGCACAAGTGATGGATCTTTAGTAATGCACCCACCCATAGCTATATCACAAGAAATTGGATCCACGAATGACTTAGTGAACCATTTAGTAAGAAACTCATTAGCAATCTTGAATTTGATTAAGTGACGTCTACGACTCCATTCATGGCTGTGATCGAAGATGTGTGTTGCAATATCTTTCTTGACCAATGTGAACAAATAGGTGCCAGTTTCATAGTGAATTGGCACCTGGAAATGTTTGAGGAAAGCCATGGCTAAAGAGTTAAATCCATGGTAAGTACTTCAAGGAAGCTCGATGTACCACTTGGCTACAGCACCTGTGAGCGTTCGTTTGAAAAGATGGAGACAAATGGAATTATCAACATAAGAATTTGAAGAGCAGTAGAGGTGATATGTCATCACGTGGGCTTGCAGATATTCTTTTTCTTTACCATCAAACTTAAGACAATAGCTCAGGACCTTGGATGGGATTGGAGGCCAGAATGGAAAATTAAGAATTGGATCACTCATAAGGCGAGACACACTTGGAAACTCTAGTGTGTCCAAGAATGGTAATTGAGTAATGAAAGGAATTGGAGGTCAGTAACCGTGTCCAATTGGAGGAGCCCATCCCTACTGGTAAGGATTTCAGCCCCACGGTGGGGTATTTGGGCCATATGGCATTTGATTCTACCCCCATTGTGGGTTACCTTGGCCATTGGGAGGATTTTAACCTTGAATACCTCAGAACTATCTAGTCATAGGTTTCTGATAAGCAACGTATGGGTTAGGAGGCTATTGAGCCTGTTGATCTTGGATATATGGGTATTTTACCTGTTGTCCCTAACACATAGGTGGTGAACATGTTGCTCCTAAATAAGAGGATTTTGGACATAGTGACCTTGGGCATAAGGGTTGTACACATTTTTCTCTTAGACTTAGGGATTTTGTACCTGCTGTCCTTGGCTAAAAGGATTCTAGTCCTATTGACCTAGGAAATTAGGATTTTGGACCTGTTGCCCTTGGCTAAAAGGATCCTATACCTGTTGACCTAAGACATTAGGGTTTTGGGCATGCTGCTGTAAGACATGACCCTAGTCTTTCCCTTGCAAGGGTTGACCCTGCTGATATGTATATAGGGGTTGCTACTACCCGGGTTGGTTTTGTTGTTGCAAGGGTTGGCCTTGCTGCTGCAAAAGCTATCCCTGGGGCTATAGAGGTTGGTCCTATGAAGGCATAGGCTGGGAGGTTTGTGGATCATACTGCATCTACTGCTGTATGTTTGCTGCAACTATTGCGAGTGTTTCCCCTACTGTTGTTGCAATTTTCCTTGCTACGAGATCATTTTCCTTTGTTGTTGCATTGATGGACCTTGCTGCAACAAAGGTTTCCCTTGTTTCTAGAGAGGTTGTCCTTATTGTTACAAGGGTACTTGAAGTGAAACTACATGATACAAAACCATTTCAATTCGATGAATTGTCTACACTAGAGAGGGTAGAAAACAAACAATCAAATTCAAACAACCAAGCAGCTGGAAGCAAAATGACTTTTCACTACACTTTTTTAGGAAATAAACTAATGAAAAATACATTCCAATTCCTAATTTCCTGACAAGTACATTTCTAATAGTACTTTCAAAAGCAAAGAGAGTTTTGTTTCTTTTCAAATGCCAATGCAATCCTAGTCTTCAATGATGCTAACTACCATAGCATACTGATATAACAAACTAGAAATTTATACTTTTCATGAAACGATGAAATGAAATTTTCGCATACAACACTTCAATGGAAATTTTTTTGAGACAATTAGCTCTTCAAGAAAATGAAGACACGAAAAGAGAATCTCTTTCAAACTAATGAAACACTAACATTACCAAAAAAAAGACAAGTAATGTGATCCATGCTAGAAAACAAATGTTTAGACAAGCTAACAAAAACTTTTCAAAATTGTGTGATGGGGGTCAAAGCCGTAGCAGGACCACAAACAAAATGCAAGGAGTAAATGCACCAATGACTTGAATCATTGAGTTCACAATTAGTTGAATGAATGACAATCTACACAATCTAGTGCCACTAACCATCCAATGACCCAAGAAATTAGTGAAAAGATAACAAATTACCAAGAAAACAAACCAAATGAAAAGCATCTTTGTAGTCAGGCAGAAAATATTCTAAAAGGCTTATGGGGTCAAAATCATGAGAGCAAAACACATTGGCCAAGATTTGTGACAAACCCTAATGTTCACTTATAGTCATCGACACGACTGCCTAACTAACAGCAAGAACTAGAAGGAGGTCGACACGACTATTTCTCAGCATATCACGATGATCGGCATGACTGTCAACGAATCAAGCACACTGAGTGAGGAAGACAAGAAAAAAAAATTTAATGTTGGGATGAGACTTGCTACTATGAATTTTAGACTTAGACCAGTAACCAAAGGAAAACAAAGAGAACCAAAAGGAAATAGTGGAACTAGAAAAGTTCACACAAAACCATGAAATCTCAAAGAAACAAACAAAAGGATTGGGTCACTTCAATGAAATTTTGTTTGAGACAATTAGCTCTTCAAGAAAGTGAAAACATGAAAAGAGAATCTATTTTAGACTAATGAAACACTGACTTTACCAAAAACAAGACAAGAAATGTGATCGATATCGAAAAATAAATGTTTAGACAATAAAACAAAAACTTTTCAAACTTGTGTAATGGGGGTCAAAGCCATAGCAGGACTGCAAATGAAATGCGAGTTAATGCACCGACGACTTATCTCATTGTGTTCACAATCATCTCAATGGATGACAATTTAGATAGCCTAGTGGCACTAACCATCCAATGACACAATAAATTAGGTGGAAAGATGAAAAATCGACAAGCAATCAAGCCAAATGAAAAGCAACTTTCTAGTCATGGAGGAAACAATCTAAAAGGCTTACAAGGTCAAAATAATGAGACAAAAGCACACTGGCCAAGATTTGGGACAAACCCTAATATTCACTTATAGGCATCGCCATGACTGCCTAATTGACAACAAGTTCCAGAAGAGGTTGGCGCGATTGTTTCTCAACATATTGTGCTGATTTGCGTGATTGTCACTGAATTAAGCACGCTGAGCGAGGAAGCCAAGGAAAAAAATAAATTCCTTTTAAAGATAGGACCAAAATTCATACTATGAATTTTAGACTCAGAGAAGTAAAAAAATAAAAAAATAAAAAACAAAGGGAAAAAATAGAACTACAAAAGTTCAAACAAAACCATGAAACCTCAAACAAACAAACAAACAAAAGGACTGGGTCCCTAGTATGGTCTCCAACTTTTGGTTAAGTAGAATTATGAGTGCAGACACAAACAATCCCTCTAGCCTGATAATGGGTCTAGCCACCACTGATACATTCTATGGAAGATTTCCTTAGGTTAGAGCCAATTAAGATGGCCTACAATGCTTATCCAGTTTCATGATGACCTTTCTTTCTCGCTCTAGCTCTCTCTCGTTTCCCTCTTCAAACACTTGAAACAAGTAAACAATAGCAAACAAAAAACATGATAATAGACAAATTGTAATTCAAACTACTTAAAAAGTCAAGAAACATTAAGCCATAAACATGTAAGATGATAGATAATGTAGGAAATCAATTGATAGTTGCATATATATTAAATCAAGAAGAGATTACAACCATTGTCTTGACATTGCCATTCTCCTCCGATAAAACCAGGTTCCTACACACTTTTGTTAGCATTCCATGATGGCCTCAAAAATGATAGTTTTAAGGCTCTTCCCTTTAGACTTCACACTAAATCAAATTCACACTTCTCCCTCACACAACTAGAGAGCTACAACTATGAATAGCTTGTTGTTTACTCCAAACTTAATTAGCACTAGAACACCAACCTTAACACTAGCTTGTTCTTGGGAAAAATGGAGGTTTATATAGCATGAATGGATGTGAGATGGATCCTCCTCTCATGGGAGAAGGTCTTATCTCTTCAGGTAGTTCCATCCTTATAGGCGAAAGGATCTGAAACTGACATCCTCAACCCCATCTAGCCAAAGCATTTGCCAAACTTTTGTTACGAAGCTTCTAGAGCTAGGAGCTTCGTCTCCTTATTTAAAAAACTTTCCATAAGAGGATCGATGTGACTAGAACAAAGCTCAGCCACTCTAGTCGGTGCTAGGGACAGTGTTAATCCATGCATATTGGTGCAAGGAGGACAAGGGTCATTAGCGTCGACCTTCTAAACTGGGAAAAATAGAATATTTTGGGGAAATGGTGCAAAAGGGAATTGTTCTGCTCATGAAGAGGGACACAATAGGAGTTTCTTCATGAAAGGAACACATCTAGGGTTCACTGTAGAGGTCCTCCAAGATTAAGGAATGGGGAGTGTAGGGACAACGACAAAATGTTGTGTAACAAGACCTATTCTCATAATTTGATATAATGGTTTGCGAGATCCCAAGATGCAACCACACTTGTTCAAAGAAGTATTTGGTTAAGGATTCTGTTGTGATATTGTTCTTGTAGGCAGATAATATAACCATCATAGAAAATTGTTCAAAGATTAAAATAGATGTTCCAAAAAATTGACTACTATGAAGAATATCCATCATGATATACAAACAATAACCTCCCTAAAGAATCAAAGGAAAATTGCCATGAATCTATTTTGGAGAAGGTTGCCTAAAAACCTAATTTTTGGCGTTAGCACGTTTTTCTCCACTGCCTACTTGTGTTGATGGTAGGTTTCTCAATTATACAATTGCATTGTCAGTGCGGGTTTTCATAGGAAAACTTGCACTAAACTTCTGCTCGTAGGTTTTCCCAAACTAGAGGAGAATATTCAGTCACTAGAGCCTCCGGAACGACGAGCTGGATATTGGTTTCTGTTGGTATGGTCAAGCTCTCTCAATTGGGCCTCTTGATCTTATCATCATGGTCTTTCTCATTCATATGTATACCTTCCTCCCTCTTTTTTTGGATCCTTAACTCCCTCTCCCTTCCTATAAATTCACTCCCTTCCATCGCCAAATGGGTTTTCATTGATTGTTTCATCCCTATGCTGAGATAATGCTTACATGCTACCAATTCTACGTTGGAGAAGGAGTGCTTGAAGAGTCTGTGCTTAGACTTGGACATCCACCAAAACGGGGTGTCCAAAATCAAGGCATAGGTTTTATGTTTCGCTTTTTGGCTTATTAATATATACATCTCATGTTCACTTTCCAAAATTCTGTAAATGTTTATGATTTTAGCTTAATGTTCCTTGATCTATTAAGAAGTTTATGTATGACGTATGTCATATATGCTCTTGTAACTTACATAGTACTTTGATCTTCCTTGCAAGTACTCAGACATGAAGAACAACTAAGGAGCAAGGCGTGCAGAGAAAGATTCAAATCCATCTCCAAGGATCAAGTGATTAGCATGAGAGCGAGGTAGGTTTCTCCTTCTCTTTGAACTTGTCAATCATAAGCTAGGAAAGTGTACGTTAGATTTTTTAGTTTTTTTCTATACCCACTCATTAGGCTAGAGGGATCACCTCTATCCATAGAGGGGATTTTCCTTCACAACAAAATGGTGACTCCACTAGGGAAGTTATAGCCTCTTCAATCTCTTTTCTCATCTAATCTTTTGATCAGTTTGGCTGACCATCAATTTCTTAGTTAGTTTGAGTTTGTATAGGTCTATAAAATTAGTGATTGATAGCTTAGAGTGCTAAGTCTGGAGTGTTTGTAAAATATATTTTTTTTTCCCATATTCCTTGTGTTGAAAAATCTAGGCAAAAGTAGCATAGTGTGATTCTTCGTTACTTGATAACAATTTGTGGAGTATTTTTACTTTTCCTTATTAGCTTATTCTTCTTATTTTTCTTATTAGTGAATATATGTGTACTTCATCAAACTACTACCAAAACATAATAACAAGAACACAAGATGTTGGCTCTCTCCCACGGCCAAAACCTCTCTTGCCTTGAGAGGAAAACCATTAAGTGAATTTCTCTTATTGAAGCTTCTATTGATTAATGACAAACCCTAGACCCCTCACAAGAGTATCCTCCAAGCACAAGTCGAGTCCTTCCTTCTATATGCACCTTATTCTCTGGCACTTCTTCTAACACTTTGTTCCTCTATTGGGTGTGGAGCTTGATTATCTTTTGTATTCAAAGGTTTTAGCCGAATGTATACCCCAGGAAGACTATACACCCCTCCATGCGGGGGACTGTGGGGGGGACTTGTCCCCTCCATGGAGGTCTGGGGGGGCTAATCACCCTCGGCTGGGGTTTTCGAGGGCAGCACCCCCAAAGCTAAAAATAGATGTAAAATTGCCTTGTAAAATTCTAGTAATTTCTAGTCAATCTGGGTCGTTCATCAGGCGGATGATCTGACGGTAGAATTTATGTTTAATTTATGGTTTTTTTCCCTAGAAGGCAACCCCTCACTATATATGAGGGAATTGTATTGCATCTATGGAGATCTATATTCTGAGTGAGGAAGAGAGAGGAGATTGAGAGCGAACAGGAAGTTACAATGGATCTACTGTAGGTTGTATCTCTTCAGTTTGCTAGATAATATAATAAAATAAGGACTTGTTGTTTCTCCATGGATGTAGCCCAAACAGGGTGAACCATGTATATTTATGTCTCTCTTGTTTTATGAATTTTCTATGTTTATATTTCTGCAATATTTTATGTGTTCCATTGCTCTGTAATATATAATTTTCTAACAACTGGTATCATAGCTAAAGGTCTATTTGGATAATCAACTCACAGGAGAGAAGGGTTCGTAGTTCGAGTGGGAGCAATGACGAAAGATGGTAGGTTTAGGGTCAAAAAATTTAATGGCCAAAACTATGAGTTATGGAAGATGTAGATGGAAGATTATATGTATCAGAGAGATCTGTACCTACCATTGAGTGGAAAGACAAAGAAGTCGATCAGTATGACAGACATAGAATGGGATATTCTCAACAGAAAGGCGCTTGGAAAAATACAGTTGTGCCTAGCGGCATTGGTAGAAAATAATATTTCAAAGGAAACGAAAACAAAGATTTTAATGGTGGCATTGGCCAAACTATATGAAAAACCCTCAGCCTCAGATAAAGTATTTCTTATGAAGCGTTTATTCAATATGAAGATGTTAGAAGGTGGATCTGTTGTAGACCATTTAAATGATTTTAATACAGTTACAAGTGAGTTAAGTTCTGTAGGGGTAAATTTTGATGATGAAGTTAGGGCTCTATTATTTCTGTGCTCATTGCCAGAAAGTTGGAATGTCTTAGTTATGGCCATTAGTAACTCTATCTCTAGATATAGTACTTTAATGTCTGATGATGATTTCGGTGCAATCCTTAGCAAGGAAATGAGACAAAAAAACTTTGTTGAGACATCAGGTAATGCTTTGACTGCAGAGACTAGGAGAAGAAAAATGGAAAGAGCAAAGAGCCTAGGATATGACATTAAGTAAAGAAAATGTAGATCCTAGTCTAGATTGGGGATAGTGTGCTGGAAATGCAGAAAGAAAGGACACCTGAAGAAAGACTGCAAGTCTTGGAAGGGGAAATAAGGAGTCACACAACAAGAAACTAATCATGAAGCAAATGTAATAGGTGATGTGTTGCAATATGCTTTGATTCTTTCATTAGAAAATATTATTGATGCCTGGGTGGTAGATTCAGGGGCCTCATTCCATGCCACACCTGATAAGAAACATTTTCGTGATTATGTTCAAGGAGATTTTGGAAATATTCAATTAGGTGATGATAAACCCTATAAAATCATTGGAATGGGTACAGTTCTCATAAAACAATAGAATGGAAATCAATCGCTATTGAAGGAGGTAAGGCATGTTCCAGATCTGAAGAAAAATCTGATTTCAATAGGGCAGTTGGGAGGTGAAGATTGCATAAGTACTTTCACAAATAAAACTTGGAAGGTCACTAAAGGATCCTTGGTAATAGCGAAAGGAGGAATGGTTGGTACATTGTATTTATGCAATGGTATTTCCAATTCTATTAATGCTTTAACCTCTACAGGAGAAGATACAACATTGTGGCATCATAGGCTCGGGCACGTGAGTGATGAGGGGATGCAGATTCTTCACTCAAGAAATTTGTTACCAGGTTTGAAGCATGTGTTTGAAGCATGTTGATTTAAAATTATGTGAAATTTGTGTTTATGGAAAATAGAAGAGAGTCAGATTCCTTAGAGTAGGGGAATAAAAGAAGAGCGAAAAAATAGAGATTTTCCATACAGATGTATGGGGACTTGCTCAGGTATCATCTCTTGGTGGCTCTCATTATTATGTTACTTTTATTGATGACACAACCAGAAAAACCTAGATTTATTGTATTTGAAATAAATCTGATGTATTTGATACTTTCAAGAAATGGAAAGCTTTGGTTCAAAATGAGATAGGGAAAAGGTTGAAGTGTCTCACATTAGATAATGGAGGTGAATATTGCAGTAAATACTTTGATAGGTATGATTCAGAGAATGAAATTCACATAGAGAAGACAGTTCTAGGAACACCACAAGAAAATGGTGTGTCAGAAGGGATGAACAAGACAATCATGGAGCATGCAAAGTGCATGAGGTTGCATGCAGGATTTCCTTTACAATTTTGGGTATATGCTATAGACACTGTTGTTTATCTAATAAATAGAGGGCCTTCAAGTTCCCTGGATGGTGGTATTCTAGAGGAGGCATGTATAGGTAAAAAGGTAAACTACTCATTTTTAAAGACTTTTGGTTGTGAAGCGTTTCTCCACATTAATAAAGAAAATAGAACAAAGATTGAGGCAAAATCAAAGAAATGGACCTTTATTGGATATGGTGTTAATGATTTAGGGTATCGCTTATATGATTATAAAATCACAAAATCATTAGGAGCAGAGATGTAATATTCAATGAAAAGGTCTTGTATAAGAATCAGTTGCAGGAAAAGAAATAGGAAAAAGAAAATAGAGAATATACAGTGCTTGACGATATCACAAGAAAAGTGATGGTGCCTAAAAATCATAATGATCAACAGCTAGAACAACAACCGCAACAACAACAAGCACCTCAAACACCTAAAAGTGGTGTTAGAAGATCTACCAGGATAAGTAGACCCCCTGAACGATACTCTCCTTCATTATATTATGTATTATTGACTGATTCTGGTCAATCATAATGTTATGAAGAAGCAGTGTAGGTAGAAACCAAGATGAAGTGGGAGCAAGCCATGAAAGAAGAGATGGACTCCTTAGCACATAACCAGACTTGGGACTTAGTCAAGTTGCTTGCAGGTAAAACAACATTTCAGAATAAATGGGTTTACAAGTTGAAGGAAGAAGATGGAGGTAGAAAAAGGTATAAAGCTAGACTTTTGGCGAAAGGGTTTGCACAGAAAATGGGTATAGACTTTGATGAGATATTTTCTCCTATTGTGAAAATGACTTCAATCAAAACTTTTTAAGTCTATTAGCTGCTGAAGATTTACATCTTGAGCAGTTAGATGTAAAGACAACCTTTCTCCATGGGGATTTGGAGGAAGAGATATATATGCAACAACCACAAGGATATGAGGTAAACGGGAAGGAGAAACTAGTGTGCAGGTTGAAGAAGAGGTTGTATGGCTTAAAACAGGCTCCAAGGCAGTGGTATCTAAAATTTGATAGGTTTATGTCTGAACAAGGTTATACTAGATGTCACACTAACCATTATGTTTATCTCAAAAGGCAAAATGATGGTAGCTATATGATATTTTTATTGTATGTAGATGACATGCTTGTTGCAGGTTCTGACATACAAGAAATAAATGTGCCCAAAAGGAAATTGGAAAACTCATTTGCAATGAAGGATTTGAGTGCTGCAAAACAAATCATTAGTATGAGAATAACTAGAGACAGGAAGAACCACAAATTAACATTGTCTCAAAGTGAGTACATAGAAAAAGTGTTGAAAAGGTTTAATTTGCAAAATGCAAAACCAGATAGTATACCTTTGGCTAGCCATTTCAAATTAAGAAAGAAGGCATGTCCCAAGACTCAAGAAGAAATGGCTCATATGTCTAAAGTTCCATATGCATTAGCAGTTGGAAGCTTAAAATGCAATGGTCTGCATAAGGCCTGATATTGCACATGTAGTGGGAGTTGTAAGTAGGTACATGAACAATCGAGGAAAAGAACATTGGATGGCGGTGAAGTGGATTCTCAGGTATTTGAGAGGTACCACATATCAATAATTATGCTTTGGTGGTTCAAACATTTCTCTATAGGGATATGTTGATGCAGATATGGCAGGTGACAGAGATAACAAGAGGAGCACTATCGGATATGTGTTTACTGTAGGTGGAACAACTGCCAGTTGGGTCTCAAAACTACAAAGTGTTGTTGCACTCTCAACAACAGAGGCAAAGTATGTTGTTGCTACAGAGGCTAGTAAAGAAATGATTTGGTTACAAAAGTTTCTGGATGAATTGGGTAAGAAATAGGAGTTGGGAAGGTTATACAGTGACAGCCAGAGTGCCATACATATTGCAAAGAACTTTTCATTTCATTCCAAGACTAAGCATATACAACACAAGTACCATTTCATATGGTCAGTGTTGGAAGATGGATAGTTGAAGCTAGAAAAGATACACACTAGCTATAATCCTGCAGATATGTTAACAAAAGTTGTAACCAAGGATAAACTGAGAATCTGCTCAATTTCAATTGGTCTTCAAGTATGATGAAGAAGATGAGAAACAGTGAGGTCCAAAGTGGAGTAATTTTCTAGAAAATGAAATAGCGGTGGAGTTGCTATAATCAGTCTCCAAGTGGGATATTGTTGGGTATGGAGCCTGATTATCTTTTGTATTCAAAGGCTTTAGCAAAATGTATATCCTAGGAAGACTATACACCCCTCCGCATGGGGGGGTGTGAGAGGGACTTGTCCCCCCTGTCGGGGTCTGAGGGGGGCTAATCCCCCTAGTTGGGAGGTTCAGGGGCAGTGCCCCCGAAGATAAAGATAGATGTAAAATTGCCTTGTAAAAGTCTAGTAATTTCTAGTCAACCTGGGCCCTTCATTAGGCGAATGATCTAACAGTAGAAGTTATGTTAAATTTAGTTTTTCTTTGCTCTAGAAGGTAACTAATCACTATATATGAGGGAATTGTATTACGTCTATGGAGATTTATATTCTGAGTGAGGAAGAGAGCGGAGATTGAGAGCGAAGAGGGAGTTACAGTGGATCTGTTGTAGGTTGTATCTCTTCATTTTGCTAGATAATATAATAAAAGAAGGATTGGTTGTTTCTCCATCGACGTAGCCCAAAATGGGGCGAACCACGTATATCTGTGTCTCTCTTGTTTTATGCATTTTTTGTGTTTATATTTCTACAATATTTTATGTGTTCCATTGCTCTGTAATATATAATTTTATAAAATTCTCAACACTTCATCCCCCTTCCTGCTTGCACTTCATTCTTCTTTCAACTTGTTAGTAAACCTTGTTCTGCTTACTCTAGAGGAGATACCTTTGATGATTCCCTTTTCGTATGATGATTCCTTTCTTGTGTTCACCAATCAACGAACTTGTATGAATATGATGGGAGGCTTGTTATGACAGTTGGGACAGCCTCTGTACCTTCACACATGTGACCATTTCTATCCCTAGAGATAATCCTCTTTTCCTCAATCTTAGTCCTTCTTCCTTCATTTGTGAGGTTCTTTTCTTAGCTCTTAGACAGAGGCCTTATATACCTTGATTTCTATCCCAAACAATGATAAGTATGGGACTGATGTATTTATGGTATTATGATTGCGAAGAAGCATCATTTCTTTACATGTCTAGTTGTGAATGACCCTTAGAACAAACCTCTAACCTTAGATTTGATAGCCTCTTCCTTTGTTGCCCTTGTAGACCCTTGACTTCATCTTTCTTTGTTCCTTTCTTACTAGTTTGCATTATGGATTTCAGGTCTCATTAAATGTGTTTTACTGGAGTGGACAACCTCCATAAATAGAGGATTGTCTCTCCCTATCCGACTTGTAGGCCGACTTGACTTTTCCTTAATTATTTCCTTTGTTTTTTTTCTTGGGGAGGACATTGCTACATGGAGAGGACTTTCACTTGTCTTGGAGGTATTTATTTGACCTTTATATTATTTTGTACATACTGTAACATTCCCTCAAACAGTCTTACATAAATACATTTGACTCTTGACTTCCTAGAAGAACTTAAACATGTGCTTGACATAATTCAATGAGCAAGAAACTCATTTACAAGTATCATAAAAATAATTTATCTTTTCTTGAATAAATAGAGAATTCAAAATTACATTTATGAAGACTGAACCTAGTTACACTTCCTTCAACATTCCATCTTAACTAGTGAGGTATTCATAAAACATTCCAAGGTGTTTTGCTATTTATCAATCTTGAAGAATTCACATGAGAGAAACTGGATTTGCAATACATCTATTATAGCATCATATCCATCAACATTGTCATAGCGCAAGTCCTTGACTAACAACTCCATCTCTTCATAAGATCATGAGCTACAATGCTGGCAAGACCAATGATTTATAGACATCTTCTTCATTGTATCTCAAGGTACATACCCACCTATGTGTTCATTGAGTATGACCTTCTAGGACTATTCTTGTCTTAGGTTCCTCACCATCAAATAATATTGGTCCTCTTGCCCACTCTTGTCTTCGATGCGGTACACATCCTCAAAGAGTATTAGATGCTAGATGATTACCCAACCATCCCATTCTTTCTTCCCAAGTGAAGACAAGAATGTTGTTTCTATTTTGAGTCTTCATTTCCATTCATGGCCTTCATCTAGACATCCAGATGTTGGTCGTGGTCTAGTGCATGACCCATGAAATGGGAAAACACAATTGTCACTACTTTGTAATTAAGGGTGATCCAGAATTCCCTCTTGATTAGGGACTTGTCAGAGCTCCTTCTTCACTAGAGACTCTTTCATTCATCAACAACTTCTTCTTCATGGGTCCTTCAGCTGCTTTCTCTTCTTCCTTGCTTGGTGTCATGAAATATTTGTTCGAACTGCTTCTAGGTAGGGCACCATCCATCGATCACTTTCCTTCTTGGTTTTTCATGTCATTGCTTCCTTCGTGGAAAGTGGCTTTCATGTCATAGATCAAGTTTTCCTTTTGATCTTGGCTACTCCTTTGGCATCTTGTCCATGACTCAGAATATTCTTCTCATGGATGCTTCATTGTACTTTCTTGTTTACATGCTTTGATCTAGTAGCCCATTATGACTTCAACTTGATACTTTTTCAACATTTCTTTTTCTTTTTCTAGATGGATTCTTCATCATGACATCTTTGTAAAGTAGAATAAATTATCTACATATTTTATATATCCAAGGACTTCATAAGCATCAAGGGTCCTTCCTTCCTTTATCAGAGTTTCCCTACCTTCCTTTGAGAGATATCTTCAAAGTATCTTATGAGATAGTCATTCTTGGTGATCACAGTGTTCTTCTACATGCTTGATCTCTTTGTTCATATGCATCTTCTTCAATAGATAGCTCAACCAAATTATGCTTATTGCGAGAGTATTTCTTTCTTGCTTTCTTCCTCGACTAGTTAGCATTTCTTCTTGCTTCGTAGTCAGCAATCTTATACTCCTTATGTCAGAATATTATTTTGTTGACCTTCATTGCATTGTAGTGCATGCCTTCGAGCATATTATTGGTGAATGAGATTCTTTCATAGTTAATCATGTTATAGAACTATTCCCATGACTCAATATTGTACCAATGATAACATGACTTAAACTTTGATGGATACATACCTCATCTTGATTCTCCTTGATCATCTTAGTTTCATTTGGTTGTCCTTGGTGTGGACCTTATTGCTTCATATTAGCCTACTTTCATATCGTTCTTTTTTTGAATCCCATGAATGAGATTCCCAATGAGACATCTACCTTGGTTCGTGAACCTTCTTTTGAATATTCCATTATAGGATCTTAAAGACCCTTTCCTTGCAAAGGTTTCTTTACTTTTGATGATGTAGGTCTTCTAATATTATTAATCATGATTAATTTTCTTTCATCACAGATGAGGTCCTATACCAGGTGTGCTTCTTCTATATGAATATCTTGAGCTATATCTACCGTGCTCCTATATTCTATAAGATATTTCTACCCGTGCATTTTTATTCTCATTATAAATGCTACATCTTCATGAATGTCTAGAAATCTTATATACATCATGCTTCTAGACTCTAGAAGATGTTTCGAGTCATGCAATTTTATTTTATTTCTACATGCTCTTATCCTACTCAAAACTTTGAAAGAAGACTTGAGGTAAATAGTCTTAGCTAGTCAAGATCCGAAGGATCTTGACAATTTTGTTTCTTTTCTTCTTCTTTCGCCTATTGAGTCATGTGAGCTTCTTCCCTCTTTCTTTTGTTGTTTTTCTCCTTCTTAAGCTTAGGAAAATTCCTTTTGCAGTGTCCATATTCTTGGCATCAAAAATATTTGATTTTGGACATGTCTTTGTTCTTTGTTCTTCGTGGACAAAATTTTCCAACTTTACCCTCTCTCTTGGCCATGCTAGCAAATGCTTTCTCCTTTGATCCCACATCTTCTTTTGATTTGATTCTGGTTTCTTTTTTCCTGCATAGACACCACATTTCACTAAGAGTGGTTGCTTCCTTCTTGGCATATATGCTTGATGTGAAGTTTCCCCAATCCTCAGGTAGAGCATTGAGTACTACAATTGTCATTCTCTGTTAGACATGGCTTCCCCAAGATCTTGAAGTTGATATTTCATTCCATATATTTTCATGAAATAGGGAGCTATTACTTCCTTTGTTATCTTCATATTATATAATTCCTTCCTCGTACATATTACTTCTCTGGTTGTGGATATCGAGCGTAGCTCTACTAGCTTGTCATAAATTTCTTTCGATGTCTCAAATTTGGAGACACGGGAAATGAGAGAGTCTTTCATTGATTCTATCACAATCCTTTGATCTCTTCTCTCGCCCGTATTGTACTTGACTAAGGCTTGAGTTTGTTCCTTAGCAGGGATAGTGATATTCCCTTTGACATGTTTTAGGAGTTCATTCTCATTGAGAAGTAGATTGGTCCTCTTCTTCCATGCAAGAAAGTCATTGGTACTTACCAATTTATTACTTTCCTTGCAAAAAGACATTGACGTATATTCGAAAGGGGACATGTACCTACTTGATAGATTTTAAGATGTAGTAGATTTTATTTCTCCTTGAAGACTTGATGGATTGCCTTTCTTCGATCTTGATTTTCTTCAAGTTACCTTCTTCAGGTGGACTTTCTTGATGATGAGATTTTCATGATGAATTGTAGCTCGATGTAGGTCCTCCTTCAATCTTCTCTTCTTTGTAGGTGCCTTTATGTAAGGATATTTTTCTAGCTTTGTAGACTTCCTTGATGAATGATGGATTGTAGATCTTCTTGTGCTTGATGTGATTGAGACTTCTCGTCTTGATGCTTCAACTTTTGTAGATGTCCTTCCTTGATGAGTGTTCTTGAGATGCATTTTCCTTGTTGGGTTACCTTAGCTCTAATACCATGTTGAAGAATCTAGGGAAAAGTATTGTATTGTGATTCTTCATTACTTGATAACAATTTTTTGAGTATTTTTACTTTTCATTATTAGCTTCTTCTTCTTGTTCTTCTTCTTCTTCTTATTGCATATGTATGGACTTCATCAAACTACTACAAAAACATAAGAACAAGAATACAAGATGTTGGCTCTCTACCAAGGCCAAACCCTGTCTTCTCTTGAGAGGGATCCCCTTTAGTGAATTTTTCTTATTGGAGATTCTATTGATTAATGCCAAACCCTAGATCCCTAACAAGAGTATACTCCAAGAATAAGTCAATTCCTTCCTTCCTTTTGCACCTTATTCTCCGACACTTTGTTATTCTCTTAACCTGCAAGATGATACCAGAATACCAAATATGCAAACAAATATACCCAGAACATAGAACAATGAGAAATAACAACAAGTATTTTATTATTCAGAAAGCAATGTTCACTTGCCTCTTCTAGGAGGCAACCTCCAATAGAGCTGAGATGAATTACAAAATAAGACATGATGCTCCTCGAGGAGAGTCTCTATCCTTTATATAGGATTCATACATGCAATACCATGGGGCAATAGCATGGTTCTTATTAATACCATCTATCTAATACCATGGCCCATTTGTAACTAACTATTGTCCCTTCCTTAAATGTGGGTTAACCACATACATATATTAATATGGGCTTTATTGACTCTTTACTTAACTATAACTATGACTCGATCTTATTACATAAATAAGGGGGTTATGGTTGGACCCTAACATGCCCTCCCCCATAAGAATAGCCTTGTCCTCAATGTTGAAGCTATTGAAACTACTGAACGATAGTGGTTGGTTCCCAGGTTGCATCTTCCAGAGAGGTGTCTTTCCACTTGATGAGGACTTCCTTGATTATGCGGCCACGCAGGTGCCATTCTCGTTTGTCAAGAACCTATTTAGGTTGGAGCTAGATTAACCCTTCTTCATCCACTTCAGGTAGACTCGTTTGAATTCTACAATGGTTACTAATCAATTTCTTGAGGCATGATACATGGAAGACTGGATGGATTTTTGTAGTGGGTGGAAAAGCTATCTTGTAGGTGACTTCTCCGATGCGCTGAAGTACTCGATACGGTCCATAGAATTTTGGAGATAATTTCTGAAAACCCTTGTATTTGAGTGATGTTTTCTTATATGGTTGCAGCCTCAAAAATACGTGATCCCCTTCTTGAAATTGACGTTCTGAGCAATGTTGATCTGTCGTTGCTTCATGTGGTTTTGGGCTTGATGAAGATTCTATCGAAAGTGGGCTAGCATGGTTGTGCAGTTCTATAGAAGTTGATCTGTTGCTTGTACCTTCGAGCATCCCTTGATATAAGAAGTAGCGGGAGGAGGGAGTTGACCATAAACTACTTCATATGGATTCATTTTGGTGGTGGCATGATAGTTTGTGTTATACCACCATTCGGCTAGAGGTAACCACTGTACCCAAAGATGTTGCTTTTCTGAAGTGAAACACCTAAGATAGGTCTTTAGACATTTGTTGACTGCTTCAGATTGACAATCAGTTTGTGGATGATAGGAAGTACTGAGTTGTAGTTGGGTACCTTGTAGCCGGAAGGGTTCCTACCAAAAGTTACTAGTGAAGGATCAGGTCACATATGGCACAATGGAAGTGGGCATGCCATGCAATTTATATATCTAATCCATGAAAGATTGAGTGACCAAAGTTGGTGTAGAAGGGTGGGGTAGGGCGCAAAAATGAGCATACTTAGAAAGTCTGTCCACAACCACCATGATGACTGATTTGTTTCCTGACTTTGGAAGACCTGTAATGAAATCCATAGAAACCTCTGTCCATATTGAAGCTGGGATGGGCAATGGCTATAATGTGCCTGAGGATTTGACTGTTTCTCCTTTGTGGCACTGATAGATGTTGCATTCAGCTACAAAAGTAAGAATGTCCTTTTTTATGCCTATCCACAAAAATGATCTTCGAGTGCAAGCATACGTCTTCTGAAAGCCTGAATGTCCTGAAGTGGGAGATGAGTCCAACTCAGCCAAAATGCGGCTTTTAAGGGTGGATGTTAGTGATATTACGACTTTGTCCTTGTAGCAAAGAATCTCATCCTGGCATGAGTACAACGCCATGGAATTTGGATCCGCCTGCAATTGATTAATGAGTTGGGTGAGCCAAGGATGTGAAAACCATTCCTTACGAGCCTCTTCAATCCATTCTGGAATCGGAAGGGAAATTGTGAGCAAGGTACTTTCCTCCTCAAATTGGTGGGATAACACATCTACTAATATTTTCGCACCCTTTCTTGTAAATTATCTCATAATCATATCCCAGCGTTTTGGAAAGCCATTTATTTTTTTGTGGTGAGGATAGGCATTGCTCCAAAAGATATTTAAGGCTTTTATGGTTTGCGCAGATTTGGAAACGTCTCCCCAATAATTATGGTTGCCAAGTCTCTACTGCATGTAAGATGGCCATCATCTCCTTTTCATAAGTGGATTGTCCCAGATTCTTCCCACTTAGTTTTTGGCTTGTGAAGGCCAAGGCTCGACCTTCCTGCATTAAGACTACCCTAATACCCATACCAGAAGCATCACATTTAATGACAAAATATTTGGTGAAGTTGAGTAGTGCTAAGACTGGAGTGGAACACATGGCATGTTTGAGATCTATAAAGGCCAGTTGTGCTTCATCATTCTATAGGAATGAATTTTTCTTAAGGATTTGAGTGAGGGGCCTCACAATGCGACCATAATTGCGGAAAAATTTGTGATGGTAGCCTGTGAGACCCAAAATCCCTCTCAATCTCTTCAAGGTCTTTGGTTGAGGCCAATCCTTCATTTCCTGGATCTTTTTGGGGTCCACCCTGACACCTTCACACCCCACAATGTGGCCCAAATACTCAACTTCTTCCATGCCAGAAGAACACATGGACATCTTGACAAATAATTTATGTTTGCTGAGTAGTTGAAAGAGTAGATCTATATGTTGAAGATATGCGGCCTAGGTGTGGCTATAAATGACGATGTCATCAAAGAAAACAAGGACAAAGTTTCTAAGATATGGTTTAAATAGGTGGCTCATAAGGCTTTGAAAATGGTCATTACAAAGACCAAATGGCATGACCAAGAACTCATAATGGCTTTCATGAGTTTAGGAAGCAGTCTTTGGAATGCCAACTTCTTTCATGCGAATTTGGTTATAGCCCGAGTGAAGGTCAAGCTTAGTAAAGAATTGATCCCCATTTAGTTCATCCAGAAAACCATTGAAAATTGGGATGGGAAATTTATCTTTGTCTTTTAGCTTATTGAGGGCCCTTAAGTCTATACACATACACCATTCCCCATCTTTCTTCAGCCCCATGACCAATGGAAATGAATAAGGACTAAGGCTAGGATGAATGACACCTACTTCCAAGAGGTCCATGATTATTTTTTCAATTTCATTATTTTGGGTGAAAAGATATTTATATGGGCACACATTTGGTGGTTGGGCCCCTAGGACCAAAGTAATCCTATGATCATGTTCCCCTCTTGAGGGTGGAAGCTCATGGGGCTTGTCAAAGGCTGGCAAATCGTTGTTCAAGATCTGTTGCATCTCAGGATGAATATGAAGAGAATGGGTTCGAAGGCCTAGATGGCACTAAATTGTGCTATAACTCCATGGTGGCCCTTTTTAAAAAAAAATTCCATCCGATGTGAGCTAATGATAAAGGGAGCTACCGCCTAGAGTCCACAGAGGATATGTGTGTGGTTGTTATGCTTAAAGCTCATATATAACTCCTGGAAATCCATTGTGATTGGGCCAACTATGTGAAGCCATTCAACACCTATGAAAATGTCACACCCTCCCATGTGTATGGAAAACATGTGGGTCTTTAACTAATAATCCCCCATTTGAAGTTTGACATTTTCAGAATGGCCTTCACATTTCATTGTCCCCCCATCAACAATTTGGACCTGGAAGTTAGAAGTTGCTCGGAAAAAACAATGCACTGCTTCCGTGACTCTTTGATGGATAAAATTATGTGTACTACTATTATCAATCAAGACTGCTATTGGGTGATTGTCAATAAAACTTCTAATTTTGAGAATTTGGGGAGAAGAAATCCTTGCCAAAGCGTATAGAGAGATAATTGGTTCTTCAGGTACATTGTCCTAATGGTTTTCCTCTTCTTCCTCCTTCGGTTCCTCAAGTGGTGGGACTTCCTCTTTTGAACTGTGATCAATAGCATCAATTTGAAAGAACTTGGGCTCCTTGTACTTATGCCCGGGGGAGTATTTCTCATCACAGTAGTAACACAATCCTTGCTTTCTTCTTGAGTCTTTGGGTAGTGTTATGAGCTTTTGTTGGGTGACCCTTGGTAATGAAATTTGGGCGATTGGACTGGGCCACTAATGCATGTTCTACTTCACAATCTATCCTGCAAGCATGTAGCCATGAGCTAGGGTGGTTCAGTCGAACGTGGGCTCGTATGGCTTCTTTGATACCACTTACAAAACATTCCACGTAGAACTCATCGTGTAGACCGCCAGTATGGAAAGCTAAGTCTTTAAAGGTTGTAATATATTCGTTCAATATTCCTGTCTATCAGAGCTTAGTGAGACAACCTAAAAATTAGAGTTGTGGCCAAAGCGATCTGTAAGATATTTTTCGAAAGTCTGCCAAGTCAAGGGCCTTCCTTGTTGCGGATCTTGATGGATCTGATAGATCTGAATGGTCGATCTAATAGATCTGAACATCGGAACTGATTGCTGTTGGTGTGACAAAACTCCACCTGCTATATCTGATCTAGCAAAGATTATGCATGATCTAGAGATAGAGAAGGGAAATATGGTCTTCAGGAGTGTTAGGTGCTACATATTGCAATATACATAAGGGTTTGACAGTAGTATGGGCCCAATTTTTCAGGGCATTAACCAAGGAGGATCAACTATACCCTTAGACGTACAACCCGACTACCCCATCGTACATGTGAGAAATCTTTCTGAGTGTGGTTCTCGGTGTATTGTAGTAGCAGGATGACCGATGGTTTATCTATGGCAAGGTTTCAAGGGAGCTAGGGGGGCTTCTGATATACCCAGAGGGTACTTGGAAGGCAATCCGTGTATAGTTATGTCTAATGTACTACTACTCAAAGGGGTACCCACAGGGGTTACAAGGGAGTCCAACAAGCATGACCTCCTCTTGTATCTGCTACATGCATGCCTCCCCAAATCCGTAGGTTTATGCACTCAACGACAGATCCCGTGGTTTAAAGACGTCGGAACAGGTCTCTAGCCAACTTTTTTTTGGCTAAAAATTGGAGATCCCACTGGCCCTTAAAAGCACTCTGATACCAATTTTTATGCTCTTAACCTACAAGATGATACCAAAATACCAAATATGTGAAGAAATATACCCATAACATAGAACAATGAGAAATAATAGCAAGTATTTTATTATTCAAAAAGCAATGTTGACTTGCCTCTTTGAGGGGGCAACTTCCAATAGAGCTGAGCTCAATTACAAAATAAGACACGATGCTCCTCAAGGTGAGTCTCTATCCTTTATATAGGATTCATACATGCAATACCGTGGGGAAATACCATGGTTCTTATTAATACCATCTATCTAATACCATGGCCCATTTGCAACTAACTATGGTCCCTTCATTAAATGCGAGTTAACCACTTACAATTATCAATATGGGCTTTATTGACTCTTTACTTAACTATAACTATGACTCAATCCTATTACATAAATAAGGGGCTTAGGGTTGGACCCTAACACACTTCTTTCGACACTTTGTTCCTCGACACTTCCTCCTCCTCCTTTCGACACTTCATTCTTCTTTGAACTTGTTAGTAAACCTTGTTGCACTTTCATGACTATAATGAGAGGGTTGTTCTGACAGCTGGGAAAACCTTTATACCTTCACATGTGTTACTCTTTCTAGCCCCAGAAATAGTTATGTTCTCCTAGGTCTTATTCTTTCTTCCTTCGTTTTTGACGATCTCTTATTTGCTCTTAGATGTAGGCCTTATAGACATTGATATCTATCCCAAAGACTGATAATTATGGGACTGATGCATTTTTGTTGTTATGACCATAGAGAGACCCCCTTTCTTTGCACGTGTGGCTATAATTGACCGTTAGAATAGACCTCTAACCTTTGGTCTTATAGCCTCTTCCTTCGCTGCCCTTGTAGACCCTTTACATCATCTTTCTTTGTTCCTTTCGTGCCTCCTTTTAATTGCGAATTTCAGAGCTCATTAAATGCATTGTATTGGAGTGGATAGCCTCTATAGATAGAGAAGAGTCCCTCCTTTTCAGCCGCATTATAGGCCAACTAGCTGTCCTTAGGCTGACTTGACCTTTCCTTCATTATTTCCTTTATTTTGCTTCTTGGGAAGGACGCTACTGCATGGAGAGGATGTGCACTTCTCTTGGAGGTATTTCTTTGACCTTTATACTATTTTATACATAGTATAACATGCCCTTCAAGGGTCTTATATAAATACATTTGACTCTTGACATCCTAGAGGAACTTAAAAATGTGCTTGACCTAATTCAATCAGCAAGAAACTCATTATAAGTATCATAAAAAAAATTTATCCTTTCACACTTGCAACAACCATTCTTGTCACATAAATTTTTGCAAGATGTGATTTTGTTTGCAGGTTAAAGGACTGAAGTTCTGAGCATAAGTACAAATTGAAAATTTTGTAACACATCACATATTTAAAGAACTTAATGAAGTGTTGGTGAATATGTATGGCCAATCATTTATTGCGCAACCATTACCTGTAGTCTGCAACCTCTACAAGTTCAGAAAATCACTCATTTTGTATAATCGCCCATCCCGGGTCTTAAATATTTGCTCTGTAATATGTTAATGAGTCAAAAGAATGTATGTTTTGTTATATATATGTGTGTGTGTGAGTGTAAAAGTATTTTTGTATGGTGGAGAGAATCTAGGGTGTAAGTCTTAGAGGTGAACTGAAAATAGTGTATCAAATTTTGGTGGACACGTGAAAACAAAAGTTACTATGTTTTACTATGTGTTACTCCACAACCCCTCGCGAAGTGTAAATTACTATAAGAATTTTTATTTACTTCATGAATGAGAGGTAGTCTCATATGAATGTATTTTCATGCATTATAAATATAATATAAAGTATGTTTGTATTGCTCCAAGTTTTTACTCTGTTTTACTCTATTTTTTAGTGAGTAAATTACTGTGTTTTTTAAGCCTCTATCCAATTGTGACTTTCTTACCGCAACTGGAGATTTGACTTCCGCAACTAATTTGGGAAGGAGATCCTTCTCCTATGCCCCCTCTAAAATTTTCAACGTGGTATCAGAGCAGGTTAAAATTTGTTAGTGTAAACACAAGTGTTTTTACTAGGAGTTAAAAATTATTTTGAAAGCATTGTTTTTTTCTTGGAGCGTACTTGCGAGCACTGAAAAAATAAACATTTAATAGTAAAAAATGGTAGCATCAAGCACAAGCTTGATCAATCCTCAGATACCTTAATTTAATGGATAAATTTATGAATATTGGGCTATAACAATGAATACTTTATTTTCTTCTCAAGACATTTTGGATTTGGTGTGTTATCACTCAGGTTGTCCCTAGGCTCCTAGTAGGGATACGGCCGAGGTAACCACAAACCAATCTTCTGATTGCAGGTTCTAGCCCTCCTGCAATCGGAGAGGGCTCTCTCCTTTAGATTCAACCTTAGTTGATGATTTTAGGCTAGCTTTCTGACTTCAAGGGAATGTTGACTGTGATTGGAAGGAAGGTAGG
>APFE030541382.1:11140-28036 GCA_000404065.3 Pinus taeda | reverse complement strand
TAAGTTTCGAACCATTGGGCATGGAGTCACAGATTGAGGCATGCGAGTGTTTTCTTGGTCACAAGGGGATACGGAGCAGGATAGCCACACAAGATACAATATTCGGGCTGCTGAAAGTACGGAATGGTCATCAGGGATGAAAGGCAAAAGAGAATCATTTCATCATGCTGACAAAGAGGAGAAGTGGATGAGTGGGATCACAGAGTAGTTAAGAATTCCAAATACATGCACTCATATATGAAAGAAACAGGGTAAACCAGATCATTTAAGAATACAAGATCATAACTGTTTCTGAAGAAAACATCGAAAAGTGCAGAAATTGAACTTAAGGTGTAATGAAACAAATCTTAAGCTATTCTTTTTTCCTGCAACTTAGAAAGGTGGAAAGGTGATAAAAACATAAAATAAACAAGGAAGAAGAACACTTATTGGATCATGCAGAGACACAGGAATTCTGTGATCATTCCTTGGCCAAGAGAAAACAGCAAGTTGTTTCGCAATCCATGCTTTCAGCAATCTTTGATTATGGAAAATATGACAGTTACAGTGCGTTCTTTACTCAGAGAAAATGCTGGAAAGAAAACTGACCAACAACTACTACTACCAACCAACCAACCCTTCACAATATCGCTTAGGGTGGTATTTATAAACAAAATATCGGAAAGACATCATTACAAAGTGACCGTGACAGGTCTTCTTGGAACTCTTCAAAAATCTAAATGCTGCTAGAATTAAATGCAAGTAAATCTTTTGGCTGCGCTGGGGGCAGCTGAATCGGAACAGGTGACGAGGTGGCCCTTGGGGACCAAATGCGGTGCTGCTGGAGTGAATGTACTTCGAGGCTGTAGTTCAGCTTTGGTGCGAATTGAATGTGCAATTATTATGATTTGAGAGCTTCAAGTAGTTTCGCTCTCCTTTCTATGAATCTGATGGAAGATATTCGATTTTCTCTTGCTTTGGGCCGCTGCTCAAGATATTCTCTGATACACTTTGCCGCTACATTGATGGTTTCCGCCATCGACTAATACTCTTTGACATGCTTGATGCCTGCTGATTTGATCTCATACACTTTAAACTCTGTGACTGACCTGTTGTTGTCTTCAAACCAGATCCTTTGGCACGATTGGGCGATTTTCGGGCTCTTTCGACACGCAGTGGGCTCAACAATTAGAAGATTCCCTTAAGATTCCTCGAAATGGCTCGCGCTATTCGCGCATCGGAAACTGCCTCTGTTTCTTGATCAGGAGCTCCGAAATGCGACTTTTCTTCCTGCGCGAAGTTTTTTCGGCTTTTCTGGCTGCTAACGTAAGCATTGCATCGGCTGTACGGTGGATGACGACAGCTATGGGTCCCTAGTACAACGCGACGTGGTGAGGTACTGGATGAACTGTGGTGAAGAGACTCTGATGCGATATGGCGATATCGCGTCGGCGGGGAAAGAGGGGGATCATTGGGTTGGGTATTTGGCGCTTGCGACAGCCGATATGCGATATCGCGATATCGCATCGACACAGACGAAGGGGTAAATGGATTGGACACTCGGTGTTTGCGATCGTCGATTTCCGATTTCGCGATATCGCATCGGCGGGGGACGGATGGGAAATGTTTTGCATGAATGTGAGAGGGCAAGGTTGCGACGCAAAAACGACTTTTGAGGAGAAAAGGTAAATAAGTGGGTGTGAAGGGCTTTCGAGGTTTCAGAGGGGTCCGACTACCATGGGGGAACTTTATACTTTGGAAGGAGTCCATCGTATTTGGGAGGTGGTTTGGAGGTCGGGGTTCTTGCTTAGTTTCTGATAAACTGAACAATTCCCGGGAATTGCTATGGTTATTTTTCAACCAGGGGGAGGGATATTACATAGGGGGAATTTTACTTAATATTAATAAGGGGATGGGAAGAATAGGGAGCTAAATAATAATGTTAGTGGTTAATATGGAGATGGAAAGAAAGCGCTAAGTTCGGGATAACTTAGGCTGTTACAGGGGGTAGGACCATACTTCGGGAGAAGATATGGAACAACTTTGAGTAAAGCAAATCTTTACTCAAGCCAGTGTTTATGGAGATGATGAACTTCAGAGGTGTCAAGCAGATCTTGACCTCTTTTGGGGGATGTTAGTCAATGATTGGGGAAAACAGAGAGAAGGGAAGTGAGTTATACCTCTTTCGAGCCTTTTTGCTTACAAATCTTTGCTGATTATGTTCAGGATGATATGATACTTGAAAACTTGGAACTGGTCAGCAATTCAACAGCCTCAGAACTACCTACCCAGCCTATTTTCCTAGCATTTTTTCTTCTTTTTCTTGGGGGTGCACTTAGACTTCCAAACCCATCATACATTTTTCTTTTGATGCTTTCCTATCTACATACTAACCTTATTTCTTCCAGAGCCCAGATTAAGCTGTTGGGCTCTTCTGCTTCTCTACCTATCTAAGAATCTACCAAGATTAAACTGTTTGGATAGATTTACAATCTATATATTCTAAAACATGAAATTTAAACGTAGGGAGACCAAGATTAAACTATTTGGACCTCCCTTTATGTAAAGTAGCGATACTGGGATAACTTTACAAAATTTGAAGGCAATTGAATGAACTTGATGTAGCCTTCTTCATTTGGAGACTGTTTGAGCAAATATGGAGCATTGCATCAAGCACAGTACGACATATTTGGCTTGTGAAATGCCAATCATGAAAAATGCATACCTGCTGCAGCAGGAGCTAATAGTGGCTCCACTCGGGGATGGCTTCTCCTTGTGGGAAGTCAAGAACAGCAGGCCAGAACGCCTTGATTTTTAGTTTCTTGATGTCTTCTGCAAAACTTATTGTCTCTGGACACTTTATTCCTTCTACCTACCTACCCTAACTAGCAGTTACTTTGTTGTTAGGTAAAATCAAATAACCAGTGCAGCCATTTAAGCAACTGTGAAACGAGATAAACTTGTTGACTGATCGCTTCTGAACGCAAAAGCATCATCTAGGCATATGATTTTACAACCAAAATTGTGGCCTCCATTACTTGCCACTGAAGCTTACAGTCTCTACTGAGAAAACATGTTAGAAAAATTTTGTTAAGCCAAAGTTCCATGTAATCTTCGATTGGATCGATGAACTTACCCTGTGAGGGAACTTCTTCTGCTTCTTCTGAATCTTCAATAGAATCATGCAGAGTCTATGAATCAGCAGGTAGCAACATCTGCTCCTGAGTTGAGGACGGGAGACTTCGACATGATATAGGATCTTCTGGGTCGAGGGGAGCAGCTGCATCTTCGGTAATGAGCCTAGCAGATGATCCTTCTGTCTTTCCCTTGGATCCCAGATTACACAGAATCCTCAGGTCCTCAGGCAACAGTGTTCTCTCCTGAATATGGGCATGGAAGCTTAGGCATGACTCCAGGTTCTTTGGGCTGGAAGGATCAGTTACATCTTCGGTAATGACCCTAGTCGTTGATCCTTCTGCCTTTCCCTTGGAAACCAGATCATACTCAAACTGTATCTCAGGAGACAACACTGTTTCCCGCTGAAGTGGAGGAGGAAGATTTTGGTAAAACTCTTGAGGGTTGCGGAAATCATAAGACTGACTTTGAGCTCCCAAGAGTTGAATTTCATTCTCATATTTTTCCACAACAAACTCAAGGAACAGTTTATTCCGGCCACCTAGTATCTTTGACAATACCATTCTGAAAAAGTTGTCATTAAGCTCAAACTATGATAAACTTTCTCTGCATTTTTCTAAAGCCTCTTCTATCGGAAGTTCCTCCCAATATTCGGTCATTCTCTCTTGTTGTTAATACATCGGGTACTTGGCTGTAACATTTGGTTCGTTCCTTAGTGGAGCCTTTGATTGAAATTGAAGTGGAGTCGCTAGGTGGATGTCTGGACTCTGAAGTGGCTGATCTCTGTCCACCATCAAAGATCAGAACTAAGCGTGACAAGCCTTGAAAAATAGGAGCACTTCCTCTAGTGGGGTTTAAAGATGAACAGAGCGCTTGAATCCCCAATGGAGTGTGTAGATACAGGTCGACCGAGGCTTTTACAAGTCGGTTTCTTCCACTGTAGAGCTGCAGAGTGGTTGCATTGATTTATCTGAGGAGGTCCCCAGTGGAGTTGCCATTATGTTATCACTCAGGTTGCCCCTAGGTCCTAGTAGGGATACGGCCGACGGTAACACACAATCTTCTCATTCAGGTCTAGCCACTGCAATTGAGAGGCTCTCTCCCTTTAGATTCAACCTCAGTTGATGATTTGGCTAGCTTTCTGACTTCAAGGGAATGTGACTGTGATTGGGAAGGAAGGTAGGATTCTTGAGTAAAGAGGCACAGTAAGGTGTTATAAGTTTCGGAACCATTGGGCATGGAGTCACAGATTGAGGCATGCGAGCGTTTTCTTGGTCACAAGGGGATACGGAGCGGGATAGCCACACAGGATACAATATTCAGGCTGCTGAAAGTACGGAATGGTCATCACGGATGAAAGGCAAAAGAGAATCATTTCATCATGCTGACAAAGAGGAGAAGTGGATGAGTGGGATCCCGGAGTAGTTAATAATGCCAAAGACATGCACTCATATATGAAAGAAATAAGGTAAACCAGATCATTTAAGAATACAAGCTCATAACTAATTCTGAAGAAAACATCGAAAAGTGCCGAAATTGAACTTAAGGTGTAATGAAACAACTCTCAAGCTATTCTTTTTTCCTGCAACTTAGAAAGGAGGAAAGGTGATAAAAACATAAAATAAACAGGGAAGAAGAACACTTATTGGATGATGCAGAGACACAGGAATTCCGTGATCATTCCTTGGCCAAGAGAAAACAACAAGTTGTTTCGCAATCCATGCTTTCAGTAATCTTTGATTATGAACAAAATGACAGTTACAGTGCGAGTCTTTACTCAGAGAAAATGCTGGAAAGAAACTGACCAACAACTACTACTACCAACCAACCAACCCTTCACAATATCGCTTAGGGTTGTATTTATAAACAAAATATCGGAAAGACATCATTAAAAAGTGACCTTGACATGTCTACTTAGAACTCTTCAAAAATATAAATGCTGCTGGAATTAAATGCAAGTAAATCTTTTGGCTGTGCTGGGGGCAGCTAAATTGGAACAGGTGACGAGGTGGCCCTTGGGGACCGGAAGCGGTGCTGCTGGAGTGAATGTGCTTCGGGGCTGCAGTTCGGCTTTGGTGCGAATTGAATGTGCAAGTATTATGATTTGAGAGCTTCAAGTAGCTTCGCACTCCTTCTGTGAATCTGCTAGAAGATATTCAATTTTCTCTTGCTTTGGGCCGCTGCTCAAGATATTCTCTGATACACTTTTCCGCTACATTGATGGTTTCCACCGTCGACTGATACTCTTTGACACGCTTGATGCCTGCTGATTTGATCTGATACACTTTAAACTCTGTGACTGATCTGCTGTTGTCTTCAAACCGGATCCTTTGGCACCATTGGGTGATTTTCGAGCTCTTTTAGTGCGCATTGGGCTCGGCAATCAGAAGATTCCCTGAAGATTCCTCAAAATGGCCTATTTCCCGTAGCGATGCGCGAATAGCGCTTCGCGCTATTGGCGCATCGGAAACTGCCTCTGTTTCTTGATCTGGAGCTCCGAAATGTGACTTTTCTTCATGCGCGAATCTTTTTCAGCTTTTATGGCTGCTGATGTAAGCATTGCATCGGATGTACGGCGAATGGCATCAACTGTGGGTCCCTGGTACAGTGCGACGTGGTGAGGTACTAGATGAACTGTGGTGAAGAGACTCTGATGCGATATGGCGATATCACATCAGCGGGGAAAGAGGGGGATCATTGGGTTGGGTATTTGGTGCTTGCGACTGCCGATATGCGATATCGCGATATCGCATCAGCGGAGACGGAGGGGTAAATGGATTGGACACTCGGAGTTTGCGATCGCCGATCGCCGATTTCGCGATATCGCATCGGCGGGGGACGGATGAGCAATGTTTTGCATGAATGTGAGAGGGCGAGGTTGCGACGCGAAAACAGATTTTGAGGAGAAAAGGTAAATAAGTGGGTGTGAAGGGCTTTTGAGGTTTCGGAGGGGTCCGACTACCTCGGGGGAACTTTATACTTTGGAAGGAGTCCATCGTATTTGGGAGGTGGTTTGGAGGTCGGGGTTCTTTCTTAGTTTATGATAAACTGAACAATTCCCGGGAATTGCTATGGTTATTTTTCAACCAGGGGGTGGGATATTACATATGGGGGATTTTACTTAATATTAATAAGGGGATGGGAAGAATAGGGAGCTAAATAATAATGTTAGTGGTTAATATGGAGATGGAAAGAAAGCGCCAAGTTCGGGAGAACTTAGGCTGTTACAGGGGGTAGGACCATACTTCAGGAGAAGATATGGAACAACTTTGAGTAAAGCAGATCTTTACTCATGCCAGTGTTTATGGAGATGATGAACTTCAGAGGTGTCAAGTAGATCTTAACCTCTTTTGGGGGATGTTAGTCAATGATTGGGGAAAACAGAGAGAAGGGAAGTCAGTTATACCTCTTTCGAGCCTTTTTGCTTAAAAAACTTTGCTGATTATGTTCTGCATGATATGATACCTGAAAAATTGGAACTGGTCAGCAATTCAAAAACCTCAGATTTACCTACCCAGCCTACTTGCCTAGCATTTTTTCTTCTTTTGCTTGGGGGTGCACTTAGACTTGCAAACCCATCATACATTTTTCTTTTGATGCTTTCCTATCTACATACTACCCTTATTTCTTCCAGAGCCCAGATTAAGCTGTTGGGCTCTTCCTCTTCTCTACCTATCTAAGAATCTGCCAAGATCAAACTGTTTGGACAGATTTACAATCTCTATATTCTAAAACATGACATTTAAACCTAGGGAGACCAAGATTAAACTGTTTGGACCTCCCTTTATGTAAAGTAGCGATACCGGGATAACTTTACAAAATTTGAAGGCAATTGAATGAACTTGAAGTAGCCTTCTTCATTTGGAGACTGTTTGAGAAAATATGGAGCATTGCAGCACGCACAGTACGACATATTTGGCTTGTGAAATGCCAATCATGAAAAATGCATAGCTGCTGCAGCAGGAGCTAACATGGTGGAGAATGGTTTTCAAGAACCAACAAATGCAACAAAATACAATGCCTTGCCACAACCAGAAAGGGATTTGTTGAGGAACAAGAGGAAGAAGGATGCAAAAGCCCTATTCTATATTTTTCAAGTAGTTCATGAAATTATTTTCCCAAGGATTGTAACAATAATAAATTCCAAGCAATCATGGGACACCCTCGAGAAAACCTACCAAGGCATGGAAAAAGTGAAGACAAAAAAGCTACAAATGCTAAGGAGAGACTTTGAGACAATTTGTATGAACGAGTGTGACAATGTAGAGTCCTTTTTTACACATTTAATTGGACTATTTACTCAAACAAGGTCTCATGGTGGGACATTTGAGGAAAGGAGAATAGTTGACAAATTTTTGAGATGTCTGCTAGCAAGGTTTGATACCATTGTTGTGGCCATAGAAGAGACAAAGGATATATCATAGTTTTCAGTAGATGAGAATCATGCATCACTGATTTCTCATGAACATAGAATGAATAGAGCAACAAGCTCCTCATTGGACCATGCCTTAAAGGAATAAGATTCATCTGGTCAAGGTAGAGGCAGAGGAAAATCAAATGCTAGAGGAAGAGGAAGACGCCCACACAGAGGTGCAAGAGGTAGATTTTCAAGTTCATGTGGAAGGGGAAGCAATCAAAATCCAAGTCAAGACCCAAGCCAAAATAACCATAATGTCAGCGGTATGATAAATCTCATGTTCAATGTCATTATTGTAACAAGTACAGTCATTATGAAAATGAATGTAGAAAGAAGAAATATGACGTAAGTAACAAACCAAGTGTAAATTTCACAGAGGAAAATCACAACCATGATAGCATATTTTTAGCTTGTAATGTAGAAAAAGAAAAACAAGTGATGTATGGTTTCTAGATTCAGGGTGTAGTAATCACATAACAGGGAAGATACAAATGTTTTCCAATCTAGAAGAAGGTGTCAAATCTGAAGTAACATTAGGCACTCATAGTAAAGTCTTTGTCATGGGAAAAGGTAGAGTCAATATTATAACAAATAAGGGGTAGAAGAAATACATGTGAGATGTTTATTTTGTCCCTGGTCTGAACCATAACCTCATAAGCATTGGAGAACTCATGCAAAAGGGATACAATGTGTTTTTCAAAAATGATGAGTGCACAATTTTTTATTAGCATCCAAGCAGACAAATAATTACAAAAGTTTAGATGATAAGCAAAATAATGTTTCCCTTAATGATAAAATTATATTTGAATGAAGAAGGTGCACACGCACATATGCCAATTAAATCACAAGAGGATGAAAGAAAATGTGTAGGTGTCACACAAGTTAACAATCAAGCAGAGATCAAAGATGAAAATTGGTTATGGCATTGGAGATTTGGTCATGTCAACTTTGGAGGTTTGAATTTGTTGCATAGGAAAGGCATGGTGAAGGGATTTCCAATCTTAGAAAAAAGAGGCAGCCTATGTGAAGGATGTATCATAGGAAGTCAACATAGAGATACATTTCCAGCCAGAAACTCAATAAGGGCAAAGGCACTCTTGGAGATTTTCCATTTACATTTATGTAGACCAATGGAGACACCATCAATTGGTGGAAGCCATTATTCTTTGACTTTCATAGATGATTATATAAGGAAGGCATGGGATGAATTCCTAGAATATAAGAGTGAAGTGTTTGAGTGCTTATGTCAATACAAATCTCTTCTTGAGAAGCAATGTGGACACTACATCAAAGTCTTGAGGACTTACAGAAGTGGCGAATACATATCAAGTGACTTCCTTCAATTTTGCAGGGAGTATGGAATTCACAAGCAATTTACAACAAGGTATACACCTTAGAAAAATTGTGTCATAGAAAGGAAGAATAGGACCATTATGGAAATGGCAAGGGGTATGTTGAAGGAAAAACAATTTCCAAATGATTATTGGGTTGAAGTTGTCACTTGTGCAACGTATATCATGAATAGGTGTCCAATCAAAAGTGTGAGCAATGTAGTTCCTCGAGAGGCATGGAGTGGAAGAAAGCATGGTTTCACTTGCATCAGAATGATTTGATGTGTGGCATATTCACATGTCGTGGAAGACGTTGGACAACAAGGGGGAGAAATACATATTTTTTGGATATAGTGATGAATCCGAGGTATACAAGATCTACAATCCATTAACCAAGAAGGGAATAATCATCATAGAGGTGTAGTTCGTAGAGGAGGAATCATGGAATGGAAGTTTAGAGAATACATTCAATGTGAAAACATATATACCACATGAGGAAAAAGAGTAATTGATAGAAAAAATCAATTCCTTCACCATAACTCCCTATACTCTTATTCAAGCACAATAAAGCAAGAAACAAGTAACATTATCAAAAAATAATAGGACAATGTTGTGCAGTCAAGAAGGTGCTTCTCCAAGCATGCCACAAAGTGCAACACCAAGTGACATGTCAAACCCATCTTACGCAAGCATTAGAACACAAAAATTCATAAATTTAAATGAAATTTATGAGAAAGATGAAGTTGATAGTAGCGTTGATTTGAATTATTTATTTTCATTATTTTTTCATATAAATGACCCAATCCATTTTGAAGAGACAATCAAAGAAGAAAAATGGGTTGTGAAAATGGAGGAAGAAATAGAAGCAATTCAAAAGTGTGACACATGGGAGTTAGCGAACCTTCCATAAGGAAAAGAAGTCATTGGAGTGAAGTTAGTCTATAAGACTAAGAGGAACGTTGAGGGGAAGATTGAAAGGCATAAAGTGAGGCTAGTTGTCAAAGGATACAAGCAGCAACATGGAAGCGAAGACATTTGCACCAATCACGAGGATGGAGAGAGTGCTTACAATTGTTTTGATTGCAATGCAACATAGATGGAAAGTGTATCAAATGGACATAAAATCAATGTTCTTGAATGGAGTGATGAAAGAGGAGGTATATGTTGTGCAACCACCTCGTTATGAGACAGAAGTCCAAAAGACAAGGTGTATAGGTTGAGGATAACTCTTTATCGGATGAAGCAAGTACCGTGTACATGGTATAGCATGATACTTAGTTGTTGGACAATGTCTTCGACAAATGTGATGGAGGGCATACTCTCTACATCAAAGAGACTGATGTTCTTATTGTTGTCTTATATGTGGATGATTTAATTTTACACTTAGTGATTATTTCCTCATCATTGATTTCAAAGATGTCATGAAAAGTGAATTTGAAATTAATTACTAAGGATTGTTAAGATATTTTTTGGGCATGGAAGTGAAGCAAAAGTAATATGGAATTTTTATTTTTGAGGAAAAGTATATAGAAGACATTTTGGAGAGGTTTAATATGCAAAACAAAAAACCTGCACCAACTCCAACTATCATGGCGTTAAAGTTGAGCAAAGAATATTGCAATAGAAAAATTAATACAATATTATAAAAAAGTATGGTGCGAAATTTGATGTATTTGATTGTAACTATGTAGGATATAAATTATATAGTGAAAAGGATCTTGAGATATGTCAATCAGATAAAATAGTATGGTATTTTGTATAGTACAACAAATGATTTTAAGTTGGTTGGTTATACTAACAATGATTGGGCAGTAAGTGTCGATGATAGGTCATGATATGTTTTTCATTTTGGTTCAAGAACCATTTCATGGGATTCCAAGAAGCAACCAATAGTGTGAGTGTCAATAGGAGAAGATGAATATGTCACAGCAACAACAACCCAATACTGTGAGTGTCAATAGGAAAAGCTCAATATGTCACGGCAACGACAACAGTGTGTCAAGCAGTTTGGATGAGAAGGATGTTGAGGGATCTATGTCATGACCAAGAGTGAACAACAACTATTTTATCCGACAACACATCCCCAAATGCACTATCAAATAATTAGAGGACTAAGGAGATTGATGCTAAATATCTTTTTACTAGATATTTGATTAGCAATTGTGAAATTGTATTGCAACACTCCACATCAGAAAAACAATTTGTTGATATTTTCACAAAGCCATTGACAAGTGAAAATTTTGTTTATGTGATAGACACCTTGGGAAATATGAATGGTGGCATTTTTTTATTAAGGAGGAGTATGTGAAAATTAATCCCACCCACAACAACCATATTTGTGAGCTAAACTTTTTCATGTTGCGATTTTGTTCGGAGACTCAAGGACTAAAGTTCTAAGCAGAAGTATAAATTGACCATTCCTCAACAAATGACATAGTTAAAGCACTTAATGAAGGGTAAGTTCAGAAAATCACTCATTTTGTATAATAACCCATAAAGTGTCTTAAATATTTCATGTTATGTATTAATGAGCCAAAAGAATGTATGTTTTGATATATATATATATATATATATATATATATATATATATATATATAAGTCTTTTTTATTTGTTGGATAGAGTAGTGTATGGTGAAAAGAAAATAGTGGAGCAAATTTTGGTGTAGGACTGAAAACAACAATTTGTGTGTTTAGTGTCATATGAATGTATTTTCGTGCATTATAAATATAATATAAAATATTATTGTGTTGCTCCACTTGTTACTTAGCAGTCTCATATGTATTTTCATGCATTAGAAATATAATATTAAGTCTTATTGTGTTGCTCCAAGTTTCTACTCTATTTCTCAGTTTTACTCTGAATAAATTACCGTGTTTTTCTTGCTGCAACTCAGATTTGACTTGCACAACTGATTTGTGAATAAGATTCCTCTCCAATAAGGTGGTCTACCCTCAAATCACTTTGTTCATGTTAGATAAAACTAGGATGAAAAACCTAATAATCTACAGTTACTTGGACCAATTGTCTCTCTTGCATTACTGGGTGGATTATTCCATTATACTTCAAGTCATTCAGCATCTATAAGCATAACAACAACACTGCAATTTCGTAGAAAGAGCACCTGAATAGGTTTAAGTTCTGCCAGTACAACTTGGTGTTGGAAATAATAATGAGAGGGGGGGGGTTGTAAATCAGTATTATCAAGTCAAATATTCCTTTTTCAAAATCAAATGATATACACCACTTCAGTTAATTAAACCTGCGTATATACGCAACTATGCAGAAGGAAACTCGCGTATACAAAGCAAACTTTTAATTTACTTTATCTTTCTGATGTTGATTGTTAATCTATGTTTCAGAATCAAATAACCAGTAACCAGAAACATAAATACAGAACAGAAAGGCAATCACACACAAGAACACAAGATATAAGGTGGAAACCCAATGTGGGTCAAAACCACCTCTTGCAGTTCGTCTCTATCTTCTTTTAGATTAGAAACTTCTTTTACAATATACTGGTGGAGTCCTTTACACGTACGTAGGCTGCAACCTATAGAGAGCTACAACCCTCTCTCGTTCTCCAACTTCTCGTGGACGGGAGCTATAACCCCCTTTAGCTCTTGCACTAGACAAGATACTAGTATGTAGGTGTTGGCCTACAAAAGGCTACAACCTTCTCTTTCTTCCAAGGACCACGTTTCATAAATTTTTAGACTGGATCCATGAACATCAATCAATCATCAAGAATTTCTGCATCAACCAATCTCCTTTTCACCAATTAGATCTGAATTAAGTAAATACTTATTTGACAGATGTACCCAAAACACAGTAACAGAAACCACAAACCAAAATTGGAACCCAGAACACAACAACAATAAATAGAAGCAACTAGATCACAACTCAAAAGATATACGCTATTTCAATAACCTACAACATGCGTGCATACGCTTCTATGTTTGGAACAACCTGCATATATGTTATTTTAATTCATTGAACTAGCGTGTATACGCGCCTTTTCTTCATTGAACCTGCGTATAGATCTATAAAGGATAATTCGCTCTTTGAGATATTCAAACACTAATTAACCCAGATTATCAGTTTTATAGATCAAGCAAGAACCACATATAAGAGATCAAAATCATACAAAGATACTATAATTCAAGCTTAAAGATTATGATCCATCAATAGAACTTATCCTTCTCTTTGTGCTAAGGTTCCTCCTTCATTCAGATCCAGATCTGCACCATAACCCAATTAGCAGTATTCCAGATCTATCACTTTATCAAATATTCAATAATAATTTAGATGATCTTTTTCCACATGATCTCCTTCCTATTTTATAGTCTTAGGCCTTCCACAATATCACGGTCCAAAACCATAATAAACCAATACCACGAACCCAATACTTTTGATCAACACTTCTTACAACGTACGATGGTCCAAAACCATAGGTTCAAACACCAAGGACTAACTACCACGGACCTGTTGGATACCTATACCAATAGGTTTCATATTTCATGATTGGATATCAAAGATCCAAATATGCTCTGCTTTGACAAAGGCAAAGATCCCATATTTCCCTAAGAAGGCAATGCCTGTATCAGTTTTGATAACAATGTTTGATGGGTGATCCAACAGTCTAATCTGGATCATGCCATGTTTTCAATTTCCATGTTGTAGAATAAAGAATGATATCTGTCCAAACTGTTTAATCTTGGCAGATCAGTAGCTAGGTAGAGAAGCTTAAGGTTCCCAACTGCTAAATCTGGGACCTTGGAAGGAATAAGGGTTGTATTAGATAGGATATGCAAAGCAAAAAGCCAAGGAAAAGAAAAGGCATTCAAAGGGTTTGCAAGGCCAAGTGCACCCTCCAAGAAGGAACAAAAAATGCTAGGAAATCTAGTTGGGTAGGTAGTTGGGGTTGCAGAAAAGTTGTGTCTTTCAAAACCAAAGTTGCTGAAACATCCACAACAAAGGCAACACACTGGAGCATGACTAATTCCCTTGTTTTCATCTGTATTTCACTCATTACTAACACCCTTGCCCAAGATGCACAGAGCACAGAAATTAATATCTTTGAAGTATTCTTATGGCTTTAAGAAGCCACATTTTTTGTGTAAAAATCTTTCCATTTCATCTATTCTTGATTACAAGTTATTTTCAAACAAAACTTTGTTGAATCAGTCCTCAACCATGTTTCCTCCATATTAATAGCTAACTCTATTATTTTAGCCCCCTATACCCCTTTATCCCTATTATTATAAACACCATGGTGTATAAACCCCACAATGCATAAATATCCCCTCCCTAGCACTATAGCCACAATATTCTCTCCCTGGGACTTGAATTGACACCTGGTCAAGGTCAAGAACCCATGACTCACCTTTTGTTCCCCCTGAAACCACTTTCCCTACCCAAAGTGCCATTTTGCCTTGAAAAACCCTTAAAACCTTGAAAAACCTTTGAAAAACCCAAAAAATCACCAAAGGGGCGGAAAACATTGAAAAATTACCCTCCCCGCGCTTTATCCTAAGGTCGGGGGTTATCTGCCTTCTCATATTTCATAAAATTGGTGTAAATCCCATTTCCTATAGTTTGCGCCCTTATGAATGATTTTTGCCCGAAACTATGCAAAACCCGCAAAAACCCCTAATCCTAAAGTTCCCGGCGTATTATTTAAATTGAATATTTTAATGGCCGGGCGGGCCCCTTCCAAACATGCATGACCAGTCGGAGGACCCGCCAGCCGTCCGATCTCCGCCGGTCGAGATCCAAAGGTGGGCGGTCAAAATCACAACCCGATCTGCCGACCGTTAACGTCCGGGGAGAGCGGTTTTGGGCACGTACGAGGACGCGTGGCAGGCGCGGAGGTTGTTCGGAGCTCTCTCCCCGTTACCGCCTGTGCTCCAAAAGTGGTGCGGGGAACCCACTTACCACCACGCCACTTACCGCCTTCCCTCACGCGTCACCACCACGTCACCCCGACGTCACCTCACGTTCGTCCGCTCCCTCGCCCTGTCAACCTTCACACCGTCTTGCCACCGCATCAGCCTGCCACCGTGTCCCGCCACCCTGGCCATCACGTCAGCGCCACGTCATCATCGTACGGCGGGCCCACCATGACGTCATGCTGACGTCATCGGCGGAAAAGCGCCAATCGCGTTATTTTGCAAAAATTAACATTATAACCGGCCTAATAAGCCGTTTTTTGTCATTTTCGCTTGATTAAGAGAAGGAGCCGTTAAACGACCAGCTGCCGCAAAAATTGACCCCAACAGCAAATTTGAAGATTCCGACCGTTGAAAGTCCAGAATTCACAGTGCCAAGCCTCCACAGCTCAGCTCGCAAGTGCCCAAGCTGGTTTATCCAGGTATTTAGCCAGTTTCCCCCACTTCGCCCGTGCTTTATAAATTCTCTGTAAATCCACCAATTAACACCATTAAAACCTTCAAATTATAGTTCTGCCTATCACATAAAGCCTGCCAAGCAACCTACAGCACCCTAAAACCACAATTCAGTAAGACAGTGCTCGTTTCGCGGGCTGAAACCCCGAAATCCTTCCCGAGGTACTCGGCATTGTTCCCTTTTGCCAAGTACAATCCACTTGCTGTTACAACAGAGAAACCTAAGCAAACCCTGCAAAATTCTCAGTAACAATTCACACCCTGTGAAATTCACAGAAAAAACAGATAATCCAGCTTGCAAACTCCCTCTGCAAAGGAAAAACTCACTGTATTAGCAGTTGAGTTAAAGTCAAAAGCCCTTGATTGAATCACTGCCTATTTTTCTACAAACCAGCTCCTATCATGGCATCTCCTGCAACTTCATCCATCAGTGTGGCCTCACAAAGTCAGACAAACAAACAGCTGGAAGCCTAGACACTAGTAGATAAGGATAGTCTCATTGGAGACTTTGAAGGGAGCAGGGACTTTTTGCAGACCTTCAGTAGGTTAAGGGAAGACCACAGGGATGGACATGGCACACATGGGGTCTGGGAGTCAAACCTGCCCTACTACTGTCTCCCAGCTATGAATGTTTTCCCTGAAATCATTCACCTCTGTGCTGAACATTATGATACAGAGCATAGAGCCATCAGCACCTCATCAGGGAGGATCCTTTTTCAAATCAATGCTGAGTCCATCAACAAAATGCTACATTTTGATCAGACAGAATTGCTGATCCCATTCTCCATGAACCAGTTGATGGACACTGGTGACAAACTGACTGATGAAGAACTACAGAGAATCAGCAGAGACTTCATGAAGCCTGAATGCCAGACCTCAGAGCCCCCTCCCTATCGGAATGATCAATTCAATGAGGCGGGCAGGCTATTACTGGACATGATAGCCTATGTATTGGGGTACCAGGACAGTGAACATGTGGACAGAGGCATGCTAGCAATGCTATTTGTATACAGCCCATATCAACCCCCTGCCAAAAAATACAACTTTGCCAAATTCATTGCCAACAAGATCCATGATCAACTGACCAAATTAGATAGACAGGGGGTCTTCAGGTATTCAGGCTACCTTTACCATATGTTCATGTACTATCACTCTGAAGCCTTCCCATGCTATATCAGAAGGCTGGACCATACAGGGGAAAGCAGATCTGTTATCTTCTGGTCCTCAGTCTATCACCACGTGACAATTTCACCATATACCTTTTGTGAATTTGTTGACCAGTTTGTCTACCCCCTCTACTGCATGCTAATGAAGTCCCCACCTCCCAGGGTGTCCAGTGAAATAAAGAAAGCTCTGCAGCTTTCCAAGAAAAACAAGATAGGTGACTGGTACCTATATGAGCACCATACAGTCTTCAGGATCTATGGATGTGAGGTCGGCCCATATAGGCTCCCAAGATATGTGCCAATGAGGTTATTTGCATTCGAATATTATAGACAATTGGTTCAATCAGACCTCACCCACTTCCATGGTGCCAAGAAAAAGGCTCACCTCAGCTTCAAGAGTGAAATGGGCCCTTTCATTATGAATAGGAAGGAAGGATGGGAGGATGCAGATCTGATCCTGAAA
>APFE030541366.1:0-11915 GCA_000404065.3 Pinus taeda | reverse complement strand
GATTATATTAATAGAGATTTTTAAATGGTTAACTAATATTTTATTATATTTATTTATAAAAGGACTTTTAAATTATGAAAATTAAAATCAATATATTAAAGATGTAGGAGTTTATATATGAAGTAGTGTGGATTTATAAGTACTATGGGAATTTAATAAAAATAACCGTTATATTTATTGGAAGGATGTAATAGGGAATTTCTTTATTTAAAGATATATTAGGAAGATGTTTAACATGCTTTAAGAAAGAATTATAAGTGGGCCTAATTTTAAAGAGCATGTATTTGTTTCTTTGTGGTCATACATTCAAATTTATAGGAGTAAGTATATATATACCTCAATAAGCATTAACAATCAAATCATCTCAATAAGGTAAGTCTCATATCCCACAAACAAACAATGTGGTCTAATACATACTTATATTCATATCTGAATATTATTTATAATAATCTCTATCCACTACCTTAATAAATTATAGATTTATATTTCTTAATATGAAAGGATTGAAATTTATAAAAATACTATTAACAAAGTTCAATGGTTAATATTATTATTTTTACATTTAAAATATTAAAGATAGCAGATAAAAATGATATGAATTTGAATTTGAATTATTTAACTGTTATATATTTTATTGTCTATATTTATTTATTTATAATTTAGTAAATTTAAATAAGAAGGCTTTAGTAGTCAAATCATTAGGCAGAATGGTGGGCCCATTCTCCCATAAACAAATCATTGGGCCAGAAGGTGGGCCTTTCTCGGGTAATCAAATCATTGGACACAAACCCACAATCAATTCATTCGGTTGAAAGGTTCAATTCGAAGCTCTTAGAATTCGCTTGCCTCTTGTGATTAAGACCGTGGTTTGTTGTACCATCCACCAAGGGTCAATTTCAATGGACATGTTTGTTTCATTGTGACTAGGGTTTGTTTTCTCACCTACCCAGATTCAATTCCAAGAGAGATGCTTGGCCCATTGTGATAAGGCTGAAAGAGGAGATGATGACATTTATCCATATTTTTTTTTTTCTTTATTTTTCTTTTATATTAATTCAAATTTCCTATTATATTTATTGAGTTTTTTCCCTTACCAATTTTATTTTGTTTTCCCATTCACCCAAGTTTAATTTCAAGAAACATGTTTGGCTCGTTGCGATAAGGCTCCAATTCCATTAAACATGTTTGCCAATTGGGATAAGGTTCCAATTCCAATAAACATGTTTCACCCATTGCTATAAGGCTCCAATTCCAATAAACATGTTTAGCCCGTTGTGATAAAGCTCCAATTCCAAAAAACATGTTTGGCAGATTGTAATAATGTTCTAAGAGTAAATTATGTTGTAGTCTAATTAGACAGAGGAATTGCCCAGAAAGTTATGGAAATTCCAACGATATTTAGAGAAAACCAGCAAGGATTTTTGTAAATCCAAGTTATAGTTGTTAAATTTCAAAATTTTAGGTGTCTTAGGCGTGTTTCTACAAAATTTTTTGAATTTATTTTTCCCAGATTCCGGCCACTTTTAGCCATCCGGGCAATTCCTCCGCCTCTATAGATAGACGACTCCCTAAATTATTAACACTCCAAGAGTAAATTATTACCTTTGCAAAATTACTCCAATAAGGCGCCAATTCCAATAAACATATTTGGCCCGTTGCCACAAGTCTCAAATTCCACTAAACATGTTTAGCCCATTATGATAAAGCTCCAATTCCAAAAAACATGTTTCATTGATTGTAATAATCTCCAAGATTAAATTATTACTTTTGCAAAATTATTCCAACAAATTACAGATTCACTAAGATAATTCCCACTACATTTAACATCTCCTTTTATACGAATTCAATTTTTTAACTAAATTTAACTTTATTTTTTATTTTATTTTATTTTACTTACCAAATCCCTCCTTTTTACCTTAAATACCAGATTCAAATTTTCGGATTGGCTAAACTGAATTTATATCGTTCTCATTTTTGAAGCATGGGAGAAACACGCTTAGCATCAACCTACATGGTTTGAAGCTAAAAGACCGACATTTTAAAGAGAGCGGGCATTCTGTAATTTCTATTTAAAGGGATTGGCTTCCTCATTTGTAGATAGCATAGCATTACAAGCCAATCGAAACTGATTGGGCGTTGATGGCCCTTATTATTTAGTTCGGCATATTTTTAACTTCGGCATATTTTCAACTGAAGAAATCGAGTTTCATAGTCCTCATTCTGATCTGCGTTATGGATCCCTGGGAGGTACTGAGGAAAAACTGTGAACAGTATTCGGATGCTGAGTTTTGGGACATAATCATGCAGGAAAGCTATGAACCCTCGGGGCATAGTGCAGCGGACAGCTCCAATCCTGAAAGAGCCGATTCTGGGCATAGTCCATCAGCTCCTGAAGCAGACTGGGCTATGATAATGGACGATGACGAGGAACTGAACGAGATCAGAAGTTTATGTCAACTGCACAAAGACCAGTCTATGTTCAGCATGAACATACAACAACTATTGGGACTTGCCGACCCAAAATTTGAGTGCACTGACTCTCTTTTTCTTGATAAGAGTCGTAAGAATCTTGATGATATTGAAATCGACTTGCCGGCCTCTGAAGATTTTTCTGTTGATTACTTCCTAAACCCTGTAGCTCTCCTAGATACATGCAGGTTGTTCTAAATTTCTTTGCTCTGCAATATATATTTTTGCCTTTTTTTAGTAGTGTTGTCTTGTATTTTTTCTAACGGAAAAATCATGCCCAGAGCAGCTTTAGATCATACATAATCTTTTTATTAATTATGTATAGTAACATGGACTCTCAATCTTCTTGCAGCAAAGTGGAGTCAGAGAATGCAATGCACCAGTTAGAATGGCGCCAACGCCCCTTGAGTAGCCGCCCTGTCCGAAAGAATACAACAAAGAGAAGAAACAAGCACGTTAGATAATGTTACAGTAACGTGTTAGCGAGCTAGCTGTGTCGCACATTGTAAATAAAGTGAACTGCGTCTTCTCTGCAGGGTGGACTCATGCAAATGAATTATCTAAATTGCCAAAGATTCAACGGTTAATACAACTTTACCAGTTGACATGCAGAATTCCGAAAACAGAAAACAGTATGGGATGGAACCGAATCCATGGTTTCTGGCATGGTCATATGCTGTAGTCATATAGTTTTGACGGGTGATTAGTTTCTTCACATTCAATGCCCAATTATAGTTAATCTAGTTGAGTGTGTACGTAAGAACTCATATGCTATTATTAATTTGGTATATAGTTTAAATAAGGACGTTGGATTACCAATTTTGTATATGGTATAAATATGTACGTTGGGATACTAATTTGGTTATTTGGTACTGTTATTTTAGATCTTTCTTTTCAGTTTTATGGGTTTTGATTTACCATTTTTTTTACCTATCATCTCTGACGGTATAAAAAGTGATCAATATCTATTATTTTTGTTGTATTGTCATTTTATGTACAAATATTTTGGAAAAAGTCAGAAGAATGTTCATATATGTATATTAATAGCTTTAGAGATCACCTCATCTATTTCTGAAATGTGTTGGGTTGTAGCTTCGTAGTTGTCTTAAACAAATTGTAAGCATCCTGCTCATTTCAGGAAAAATGTGTGAAAAGAAGAGTCACTACAAATCTTGTAAAGACTAGTCAATAATACGTAATAAGAGAGATATTTTTAGATTTTCCACTTGAATCTGTTTCTTTTCCATTTCATTACCGAGAGAGGTTTTGAGCCAAGAAAAAGACTACCCTTATACCACAAAAAGAAGGGTTAGCTTGACAAGGACCATAAAAAAAACCAAGGAAATGTTATGTCAATGGAAGCATACATACTAAGCAATGTAAATTGATGTTTTATTACTCTTATTTCATTTTGTATTTAAAGTTTTTTATTTCATAATATTTATTTTTGTAAATAGTTGGAGAAATGTGTTGCTTTATCACTTGGGAAACTAAAGTAGTGATGAAACCATAGTCTTGGATACCAATTTGGTTATTTGATATTGTTATTTTAGACATCTCCTTTCAGTTTTATGGATTTTGAAAAAAATGGTATTTATCTAAATGTTGTTGTATTGACATTTTATGTACAAATATTTTGGAAAAAGGCAAACCAATGTTCATATATGTATATCAATAGTCTAGGTCACCCCATCTATGGTCCTTCATATACTAAATATACTAAATGTGTTGGGTTGTAGCTTTGTGGCCCTCTTAAACAAACTGTAAGCATCCCTGCTCATTTCACGAAAACTGTGTGAAAAGAAGAGTCACTAGAAATCTTGTAAAGACTAGAGAAAAATGTGTGAATAGAAGAGTCACTAGAAATCTTGTAAATATTAGTCAATAATCTGTAATAAGAGAGATACTTTTAGATTTTTCACTTGAATATGTTTCTTTTCCATTTCATTACCAAGAGAGTCACCAAAAACGTGATTTTATTTTGTTTCTTTGCTACCTCAAGGATTTTCCATAGCCCCAAGAATGCAACCTTGTTTTTGGTGGCCCTGTCATGAGCATATCTAACCTAGATGATGTGGTTTTGAGCCAAGAAAAGGACTACCCCTATACCAAAAAAAGAAGGGTTAGCTTGATAAGGACCATAAAAAAAATCAAGGAAATGTATGTCAATGGAGGCATTGTGTCTCCCCCTCTCTCTCTACCCTCCATCTCTATCTCCCTCTCCTCTCTCCCTCACTCTCTCTTCATATTTCCTTTGTTCTCTCTCTCTCTTCCTTACAGATTTGTCACTATTTCCCTTCCTCTTGCCTCCCCCTCTCTCCCCTTCACTTTTCTTGTTGTCACCACTTGGATCCTGGTTCTTACTAATATTATTTATATTATATAAATTCACATCTTTAAATATGAAAATGTTCCGATTTTCAATTTTATTAAAACCTTAATTTAATTTCTATGGGAATATTTTTATTAGTAGAGAGGATAGAGGAAGGGAAATAAGCTATGATTTTTTTGCATGTGGTATTGATAAGCCATGGCATTAGTCCATGCTCTTATAACGAAGCATGTTACCAAGTTCATAATATCAATGACAAAGTGGGGTGAATATACATGATTAAGAATCTTGTCATATTGTTATAAAATATTTTGATTGTGAAATAAGTTATGTTTTTTGGGCAATGTGGTATTGATAAGCCATGGTATTGGCCCATGGTGTTGTAACAAAGTCTACTTACAAGTTAATAATATCCATGGTAAAGTGGCGGTGAATATCCATGGTTAGGAATATTTTCATATTTTTCTAAAATATTTTGATTATGAAATAAGTTATGTTTTCTCGGCATGTGGTATTGGTAAGTCATGGTATTGGCCCATGGTGTTGTAACAAAACCTAATTAAAGTACAAGTTAATAATATCCACCATAAAATCGGGGTAAATATCCATGGTTAAGAATATTGTCATATTGTTATAAAATATTTTAGTTGTGAAATAGGTTATGGTTTTTTAATCAAGCCAACATTTAAATTTTTTACATACGTACATCACATCTTCACATCTACTCTATATTACATATATTACACAACATGCATAGTAATATATTACACATAAGTTTTTCTCGATCAACAATTCTTCATTAAATTCTTCTTAGAACATACATAGGCTTCCTTACTAGGAATAAATAATTACCCTACATCTCATCTAGCATATCAAGGCCTAGCTTCATCCTCAATATGCTAATCTAGATCTCCTTTGTTGCTTCATGCACTTTCCTCAAACCTTACACAACTATGTATCTCATTCATAGAAAACTTGTAACATTACTCATGTATTTCTCTTTCTTACCTGAGAATCTCTCTCCCAATCTTGTTCCCTGTTGACCCTCTTTTCTAACAATTGGCCCTCTAAGCACTCTTTGTTGTCAATAAGTCTTCTCGGACCTCTTTGTTGTCAATGGACCCCCTTGGCCCTCTTGGTGTGAACAAGACCTCTTATCCCTCCACAATCTCTCTCATCCCTCTCAGCCCAACCACAGGTCTCAAGCCTACTCAACCTTATCCTACATAAGATTCTCTCTTTCCAACCACCTTTCATAGGCCCTCTTGGCTCTCAAGGGCTCTGAGGCTTACTCATATTTCTACACACCTTCAGATACTACAAAAATAAACACTCCCTCCTAGCAAGGAAAGGACTTTCCACCATCCCCAACGTATCCCTATAGAAAAAAACTTCATGTTCACTAGGGGCTTCATGATAATGTTTAGAATCTGCTAATATGTAGATATGTATAGAAACCTCATAACACCCTTATAGACCCCCACCTCTAATGAAGTGGTACTTGATCTCTATGTGTTTGGACCTGTCATGAAGCACTATACTCTTTATTATCAAAATGAATCATGGAGAGCCCCATCTTAAGATTAAATAAACCTATGAGAATTTTGTGAAGCCATATATCCTCACAATTCACAATAATTGTATCCATCCACTTAACCTCCATTGAGATAAGTACTATGGAGGTGTACTCACCCCATTATTTGACCTTCAAATCATGATCTTCATCCCTATCTAGTTTTACATAAGTTCATTAAGTTCTTGAAACTCACTAAAGGCCTCACCCTTGGGCTTCAGGAAGTATATCTATAACATACTCCACTAACAAAGTACCACCTATATCTAAATGTATCAAACCCAACACACCTTTGGACCTACTCTTGTTTCTTGAAAAAGTATCCTTGGCATAATTTCCAAGCACACATCCCTTTCACACTCCATCCTACTCTACACTGAACTCCATAATACCAATGACCATCTCTAGTAACAATGGTAAAGTTCTAAAGTGAAAGTGACTCATCCTCCTATTCCATAGCTTAGATAGGTTGCCACTATCATGTTCTAGGGATTATATTAATCTGGGTTGCCACTATCACGCAATTGTCTCTATCTCCAATCACTCTCATTGAGCTAACATCACATCCCATAGGCCTAACAAGCACTTATCCACCTGTAAAATTAACCTCAAAACCCTTGTCCTCTATAGCCAATACATACATCACCTCATTCACCTCCATTGAACTCCTAGAATATCACTGAAAATGTATGGTTCCCTCTCCCTCTACAATGCCTTTACCATATTGGTGAAAATATTTGAAAATATTTTCATGTGATGAGATGCTCCACTACCCATGAACCACACCCCATGTGTAATGATGTGAAAATGGCAGGACACCAATGAGAAATCCTTCTCATTATTGGTGGCCAAATCTTTCATCTACGCAGATGCTCCAATATGTTCCTTTCCCTTTCCCTTATTCTTGTTTGAACATTGACTTGGAAAGTGCCTATATTTTTGATATGCAAAGCATTTCACTTTTCTCATGTCCCTATTCTTGTTAGCATGTGAAGTAGATCCTCCTTATGCATTTTATTTGGTCTTTTCCTTACCCTTCCTCGCTTAACTGGAATGTTCAAGGTTCTCCTCATCCCCACACTATTGTTGTTTGCTACGAAATGACTCCTCTAAGGTTTTCTTTTGAGCGAAGTCATCCCATATTCTACCCAATCAGCTAGTTTATTTTGTGCTAGAACATATATCAAAATGATAGCCTGTTTTTTGTAAAGCTACTCAAGGCTATCCTTACAAGCTCCTCATATGACATGCTACCCCAATAGCTCCAAGCTCATTTTGAACTTGTTGAATCCTAGTGAGATATGATGGCAATGTGCATGACTAATCAAATAGGTATTCCTTAAATTTTCCATGAACACCATTTTTGGTTTTTGTTATCAATCTAGTACAAACTAATAGAAGCAATCCACGTCTCATTGGAAATCTTCTTCCTTGAAATGTGAGGGATGAAATGATCCTTCATTGCATCCATGATGATGTGTTTGGCTTTCACATCCTTCAAATAATTAACGACCAATAATATAGCATATGTGAGGTGTAATGACCTTATATAAACTCCTGTAGATTGTTATCCATGAGAATTAGCGCTATTCCCCACTTAAATTGACAAAAATTTGTTTCCCCTTTTTTATGGTCTTCATATCTCAACTTGGTAGAAGTATTTCTTCTAGATTAATTGCTCAACCATAAATCCCTTAGTTAAAAATAAAATCTGTTAATGTAAATCCGTGTGCTATTGATTTCCCTCTTCACAAAGCTTAAAGTTTCTTTGATACCATGTTAAATTCCAAACACAATATTTAATCCATTTCACACGGGAATTATTTTATACCCAATTTTCTTTTAACTAGTATACCAATTTTCCAAATGGCTAATAATAAACATTGGTATTTTTACCTTCTTAAAATAAATTTATCTAGACAATATTTAGAAAAATCAGTCACAAACAACACAGAAATCTTCCCAATCAAATTTTCCTTCACATTATTTTATCTAGAAATTTAGGTTACATGACCCACAAAGAAATACATAGCAATTGCAACAAATATTTGAACCTTTAAATGGCCCATTGGATTCTCATCCTAGAAATTTTTTGGCTTTCTTAGATAAATTCAACCCTAACAAAACTCAGCTTCTACTTGTGAAATTTTTTGACCTTTGGTTGTACAACTTGCACACTTGGAAAACTTTCCCCCTAGCTAGAAGCTCAACCTCCTCCCTTTCTCCACGTGGCCTTGGTTGGAAACTCACCCTTACTCACAAATTTTGGCCTGGATATAAAACTTGGCCTCCTCGTTGAAGATCGTAAACCCTTTCTTTGAATTGTCATCCTCATCTCATTTCCCTTTCAAAAATCTTGTTTTGCACACTTTCTTCTTGTCTTCAATCACTCAAGCCTCTCACTCATCGAGAAATTTATTTTCTCAATCATAGTGTTATGTACTCATCCTTTATTAGGATCTCTTGTAATTTGTCATTGAGCCAAATTCCTAACCTCCAAAGTGGTAAAGGCTAGTATTAAATACTGAACCACGTAGATCAATGGTGGAGATTAGCTCTAAGTCACTTAAACAATTGAATTATTTATTATTAGAAAATTTAGCCCAATAATCGATATTAATCAATGATTAAATTTGTTGCTTTCCTAAGTTAAAACTTAGGAACTAAATCATAATACTTGCTCCTCTCAAACAAGAAGTGAAAAGGGACTCTCTCCTACATGATAGACACTTACCCTGTGTTGAATAATTTCCAATGCAACAAACATCAACAACTTGTTCCTTTAAATATGATGCCCCATTCCACCAAGGTTGCATGTCTAGTGAAATATCATGAATAAGGTCCAATAGATGGTCTTAGAACCCAAGCCAAAGAGAGCACTAATGGATGGAAGGGATAGAGATTTAAAAAACCAGTGTTGGTTGTAAATTTGGAACCCAAAGCAAGAGACCAAGAATGATATGAGACTAGAAGGCTTATATTCAACATAGTGAATAGGTTAGAGGGACTACAAATGGGATGCAATATTTTCATGTCAATAAGGTTTAGACATTAAACAATAGCCCAAAGGAAGGACCTAGAGAGGAAGAGGTGAAGCATAAGTACCAATTCCCAATGGACAAGTAGGATAAAGAGGCAAACAAATAAGGGAAAAATATAAGAACATAATGTTTTAAAAAATAAGCCAAGAAAAGAACCTAAATGTGAGAAATTTGCATGGAGCAGAACAATGCCATGAGAATATATAATGCATCACCATAATCTCCTTGCTATTATAGTATAATCACTCCCTCATTTTGCAATATTCCACCTTGTAAAATCAATGTCCATCCAATTTGAAATGACCATAATTCATGGGAGAACTCACCAGAGATAGACACTATGTAGTTGCCAATGTCCAAATCCACACATCATTAACATGATAAAAATCCACTAAATCCTAAGCATTAACGTGATACTAAAACCACAATGAACTTTCCTCGTGGATGTATTAAATCATTTTATCCTTAATGTAGGGAATTCAAAACATGACAATGGTATGGGGGATGTTGTATGGCTCCTTCCTCAACCATGTGTACATGGTGGGATGGAAGCCATGTTCTTTTGCACTTCTCATAATCTTTTCACCATATTCGAGGAAGAAATATCTTTCATTGATAAATAAGATTAATATTTTTTGAGAGGGTAAGTAGGGAGGGAGTGCCATGTGTGGCTAAGGAGTGATGCATAATCTTTGTAACCTTCATTAGCAAGAAGGTCTACAATCTTATTTTCATATTATATGACATGTGATGTGATAACCATAAGGATTGAATGGAGGAAAGTGGCCACCTAATCCAAGCTGCATTCTATATGCCAGTTACTAGATATTTTAGCTGGTGTAGTGCCATGGATTGTTTTAGTCATCATCTTGATTACAAGTTGAGAGCCCATTCAAGTAGTAATTTTCGGAAGGCTTGAGCCTAGTCTATATGAAGTCTAATTTCTATGGGTTTGATTTCTACATGTTGACATATTTTTGTGTACCCACCACCATCACTTTGTACTATATACCATAGCCATACTTCTTTCTGCAAATGAATTCACACACTCTTATACATAATCATTTGTGTGTGAAAACTACATAACCCAACTCTTTGCACTCTTCTCTCTTTGCAAATCCACTCCCCCTACACAACTTATCCCCAACATAGTTCAATGTTGCACACAACCTTTTCTCGACATAAACAATCCCTCACACATGACAAATATTCATACACAATATGCCATATATGGCACCTAGTTTCCTTTACTCCATACTTAGTGGAAATCATGCTCTTTTCCCCTTTCAGGGCTAATTGAAAGCTTATTTGAGATAGTCTAATCCTCAAGATAAAAAGAGGTGCTTGATATTGTACTATGTGAATTACTTATTGGCACACCTATTAAATATTTTCCATGAGTTATTAACTTCCCATTATCATCTTGACATGACTTGATGGAGATGGTATATTAAGAAGAAACATTATATTTAATGCTACCATAAAATGAGGATTTAATCGCTCATAATTCTAGCAAAGCCTCATTTATATATCATGTATTCCTAAGTGCATTGAAGAAATAAGAAAGATGGCAATGAAAAGCAAGGAGTATGAAATTTGTGGATATACAACCTACTCGCTATCTTTTTAGGAGAATAAATTCCACTAGTTAGATGCATATTAGTGGTATTTAAATTTGGCTCAGACAAGAGGAAAAATAAAAATATTTGGAGCATGAGGTTTGTCAGACCAGGCAGTAACTCCTCAACAAAAATTGATTCGTGTGTTTTATTCCTTCAAGTAGGTCTTCATTATATACATGAGGGAGAGACTGTTCACTTCATCTCACAATGACTATTCATATTACTTATTTATCTATTTACATTATATTCACCCAATCTTGATGATTAGGTGTCAACATTCCCCCCCTTAATCTGAAGGGACATTGGTGAGTCCAAGCATCATTCTAAATCGTTCAATCTTTTCTCTTCCAAGCATTTTGGTGAAGATGTCTGCAATTTGCTCATTAGTGGAACAACGATGAAGATGGATTATTTTGGCCTCAACATGATGTTGAATCAGATGATATTTAGTATTGATGTGATTTGTTCGATCATGAAACTTTGGGTTCTTGGCGAACTTTATTGCAGAGGTATTTTCAATCATGAGTGGAGTTGATTGTACTTGTTTTACCTGCAAATCTTCATGAATTTTCCTGAGCCACACAATTTCTTTTGTTGCTTCAGCTGCTGCCACGTATTTTGCTTCTGTTGTGGAATCTGTTGGAACTGATTGTTTGCATGATCTCCAGGAGATAGCTCCTGATCCAAGACTCATAGCATATCCTGAAGTTGATACCCCAGTTTCTTTGTCTACATCGAAGTCTGAATCAGAGTATCCAATCAAGCTGAAGTCGTTCACCTGTGTATACTTGATTCCAAAATCTTGAGTTCCCTTCAAGTACCTTAGAACTCTTTTTGCAGCAAGCCAATGTCCCTCACAAGGCTTTTGCATAAACCTA
>APFE030541354.1:0-54048 GCA_000404065.3 Pinus taeda | reverse complement strand
CGATTACAGACTCTGCCTGAAGAAATAAAACGTAGTCACTTCCTGAATAATAGATCTGATGATCAATCCTCGCTTTGATATCCTATAGAACTTTTTCTACAAATCAACCAGCTCTGATACCATGTAGAAATTTTGAATAAATTTAACACATATTCAATGGAGATTATCCTGATCATGTACTATTGTAGAAAACATACACAATACATAAGCTCCTGTACGTTGATCATCAATATAGCAGCATCAATAACAATAAAACATCAAGAGCATTCACACATTAACACAGTATGTATCTCGGGGAAAGCATCTCGCTAAAAACCCCAACTATCTGTTTATTAATGATTGAGTCATGTAACATTACACAGCATAATACTTCTCACAAGTATCTCCACCTCTGTTACACACAATACAGCTCAGATCTGAATCAATCACTGGCTCAAATCTCCTTCGCTGCTTGCCTGCCTCCGCTGCTCAATACCTGCTCAAGAACTGATGATAATTCCAAGGCAACCACATATTTCCTTGGCTAAATCACGTGAGCACAAGCTACAATGTGGGAAAATACGTTGGCAAACTCATTGGCATACTCAATCCCTTGATTGTGCAAGATATGATGCACAACTATAGTCACAACTGATAGCAATCTGATTCTCTAACACCTGTCCCTGCTGAGTTGAACATGCACTGACATGCAACTGAGTTAACTGATGTATTCATTAGTTGTATTATGAGTTAATAACTTGTGAATTAATTAATAACTAATTCACCCAACTCATCTCTAGTCTATTTGCCAGTTAGACTAAATACAACCAGTTTAACAAAGCTAAACTGAACACAACTCCATAAACTGCACCTCCCGTCCACTAAAGTCAACTCACTTGAGTTCTAACTGAAGTCTTGCATGCAAATATTAGTCATCCCATAGGTAACCACGTATTTCCTTCTGGGATCTCCATGTACCACATCCGTAGCTCATCCTGAAGTGCTCCAAGAGAATAAGACAAAGTTTATAGTCTAAATATTATTATGAGCTAATAATATTTGACTGTTCTATATTTAGACTAAGCAGTCACTCCGTTGTGATCTAAAAATAGAAGTCCATCTATTTTTCCCAATTTGACCAATCATCCATAAACAGCAACCTGGAATCCATAGACATGATCCATATGTTAAAAATAGACATAGTCTAAAAATAGACTTGCGCCAAAAATAGCCTGCGGGCCCACTTAGTGAAGGCGACTCTTTTCACTAAGCTCCATCATCTTGTTGCAATCTCAACACATCCCACACATACAACCACACACAACATACCATACCATGCAATACATGCATTCACACCTAACATACAACACATACACCTACACCCAGTGCACAACATAACACAATACATACATACACCCACACCCAATGTACAATACATACTCCTATGTTCGGTGTGTGACACAACACAACACATGTATGTACACATTGTACATCACAAGACCTACATTCACACACAACATACAACACCACACAATGCATACACATACACCTGGTATACAACACAACTCTATACACATGTCACGATAACATGACTACATAATGCATACACAAAGTATCACATGCCTGCAACACAACGTGTACGAAATGCACTCAATCCCACACGTGCACCAGTACCATATGTAAAACATGTACACAATACCACATGTATGCCACATCACCTGCACAACGTGTGCACAACATCACATGTACTTGACACCACCTGCACAACATGTACATAACACCACATGTACACTACAACACTTGTACAATGTGTACACAATACCACATGTACCTAGTACCACATGCATGACATGTACTCGACACCACATGTACACAATGCCATATAAACGACATGTACATAACACCACCTGCACACAATGCCACTGTACAACATGTACACAACACCACATGCATACAACACCACTTGTATAATCATGCACCCCACACCATATGTACATAGCACCACATGTTCAACATGCACACAAGACCACATGTACATAGCACTGCATATCCAACATGTACATAACATCATCTATACATAGCACCACATATCCAACATGCGCAAAGCACCATATGCACACTGTTAGTGTCAGTCTTCCCAGCCTTCCTACAGTGATCAAATATGCTCTTACAAAGTGATTTTGATGTGTCAAGGTCAAATTTTGTCATTTCAGTGAGCCTTCAAGCAAAATTTGGTCACTAGGCTTTAGGTCTAGGGTTTGCTTTAACTCCTTCTAAAGTTTCCCAAATGCCAATCTATGTCACTATTCAGCTGAGTCTATCATCATTCATAGGGTTGTCATTATCATGTCAGTGTCTAATGATTCATTTTACATCTTGTTCATGCTTCAGTTGTGCCTTGGCAAGTTCATTTCCCTCTCCTAGGGTTTTGAAGCCAATTTCTCTTGGACGGTCAAATCATCAGCAAAACTTGTTTCCTGATGTTCATACACCTTCCCCTATCCTTAATTTACCTTATCAAGCACTTCCCAACATTCAGATCCCCCAAAATCCTCATTTTTGCACAAACCCTAGTTTCTTGCTACAACCTGGCAATTTTCTAGGTTGGGCCTGTGTTTTGCCCTTTTGGACCCCTTCCCCTCAATAAATCTCTGAGATTACACTTTCCCCTGCTTCCTAACATCCCTCCCTACTCCAAAAAATTTCCCCAAGAATTTAGAAGCCCCCTATCCCTTTCATTTCGCTCCATTTCGACAAAATTCCTTGTTTCACACATCGGGACAAGTCGCACTCAAATGATGTTCCAGAGCAATAAAAGATGAATTTGAGAAAAATGAGAGCGATGTTTATCCAAAACATGCCAAAGAAGAAAAACCTCCTTCACTTTTTTCACAGGTGTCATGGTTTGAGAGAAATGTCAAAGAATACCGTTGCCTCAGGAGAATCAAGAGCACCTCTGTAGTGACCTTGGGAAAATCACGTTTTCTCCTAGCTTGGTTGGTCAAATGATTTTCTTGATGGGTAAAATGATAACTAGACACAAATATATTTCTAATGGGCTATCATGAGATAAATTTGGGGTTGAGGAAGGCATTCAAAAGTTGAATGCAACAACACTCTTCCTTGAGGCAGCCTCATTTGGCACTTTTTGACCAGTCTTGGGAGATTTGATTTTTAACAGATCAAATCAACTCTAAATTGAAAAATTCTAGTTGGGTTGGAAAGTAGACTCAAATACCTTTCCAACGAGCTATCCTACATCCGATTCTGACATCGGAAAGGCCTCCAAAAGCCTCCTAAAAAAGCGCAACATGTCAAGCTAGGTGCGCGACTTGTTGGGAGGTGCGCGACATGTCAGAGGGTCTCGCATAGTGGAATTTTGCAACGACTGCGACACGTTGAGAGGTTCGCGACTTGTTGGGCATGCTGCGTGACATGTCAAGCTAGCTTCCCCCAGCTCATTTCAGAATTTCTCAAGCCTCCTTTACTTCATCAAATTGCTTGAGGTAGGCCCTTCAAACTTGTGAATAACTGCTGGATTAGTTGGGAAACATCATGAATGTGTTTGTAATGATCAAATTGTGCAAGGAAAAACACTCTATATGGCTGTACGTAAATTTGTAATGAGGCCAGTTCTCCTAGCTGAGAGGCAAAGGAGATCATTCAGCATCTAAGAGCTGAAAATGATGCCTTACAGAGGAGATTTGAGGGTGCCCAATGGACCATCACTTACCTGGAGCAGCACAACAAACAGTTGGAGGAGGAGAAAGCATTTGATGAGCTATGGAGGATTCGTAGTGACCGAATCTTGAACCGAAGAAGACCCGGTGACCCATTGCCCGCTGACCGAGAGTCCATGTTCATCTGGGCAAATGCACATTTGGAGAGGTTGTTGGCTAAGGCCAACCAAGAGAAGGAACATGAAAAATCATTATTGGGCGCGGATGCACGTGTGCAAAGCAAAGATGAAAGTGCTTCAAAGACGGTTGGCAAAGGCACTAAAATGGAGAAAAAGGCCCGATCCCCTCCGTATCTTGGCCGAGGCTTCCTTGAAGGAGCATAGCACTAAATAGATCAGCCACAGCACAAATCCCAAAAATTTTTGAGCATTTTGGGTCATTTTTGGTATTTTTTGGCAATTTACAGGTTTTTGCTCATTAACGCGTCTCACCCCCAGTGAGACGCGTCGTCCTGGAAACTCCATTTGAAAAAAACTCAGCATTTCCAAATTTTTCATGCAAAGTTACATATGCACATGGATGGACTTGAGATTTTATGAAGTTTTGGGCCTCCAAAAAATAAAAAAACATGCAAAATTTGACTTTCTGCCACCTTTTTGAACTACAGAAAGCTGTCTTGGGAGAATTGATTTTTGACAGGGCAAATGAACTCCAAATCCACAAATTCCAGTTGGGTTGGAAAGTAGACTCACAGACCTTTCTAACAAGCCTACGTTTACTCAATTTGGCCACCTGCAAGTGCCCCAAACATGGCTCCAAAGGCGCACGACATGTCAGGCAGAGGCGCGCGACATGTTGGGCAGTTTTCACAGGAAATTCATCTACAGCTCAGGAATTCGCCCAGCTTTGACCAGTTTTGACTTGAGATGGGATTTTTCACCCTCTTTGATGTAATTAATGTATTTTCATGTACCGACAATGACACTCCTTTTACCTATTCTAGAAGATTCATGCATGAAATAGCAAACATTTAAGAATGATTGGTTGTTCCTAGTTTTATAGAGCAAGTGTTTGACTGCCATTTGTTAGTGCTAAGTATGAAAGTAGGTTGAAATCAGCTCCTAGAAGGAGAGCTCGACCCTAGAGGCAGGGAAGAGGTTTAGAATCATCTATATTATGTACTTTCATACCATTTCATGGTTGGACCTCTTGAGGGAGAAGCTTACAATTGTATATTTCACTGTATCTCTGCAATCTTTGGCTAAGGAAGACCAGGGTTTGGCAGTCCTCTTTGGGAATCTGTGGCTCAGTGTGAGGTGTGTTTCTCAATGTTCTGTAAGCTATTTTTTTTTTTTATGTGATCATTTCCTTCTTACTCTGCACATTAAACAAATGAAGTGTTAAAAGTAGAATTCAAATGCCTTGCCAGCTCTTGCTTTTAAGTGTTTAATTCAATGTTTACTGTTTAAAGGAGAATCAAAGTTATTGTTTCTCTCCTTAGCTCCTCACCTGTCATTCTTGACCACCACTTCAGTTAAAGGCACAATATCCTGTTCTCCTAACCTCGCCCCAGACCCCTGCAGAACTGTGTCGCAATCCTCGCACCATTGCCATCCCCCCAATTTGCCACCAAAAAACCCAAAACTCCCAAAATCAATCTTCTACAGTTATAGCCTAATATCAATGTTACCTTATTGGTCATCTCATCTATTGTCAATTTTACGAGATAGACCGGAGAGAGCCTTCTCCTGCCCCGTAGGGCTAGCTACGAGGCTAAATGGTTTGATGTTTCCTTGAGGTTTGCCTTTCTCAGCCTGAGGTGAAATTTCAAGCGCTAACATACTGACGACTCCATTGGGGAGAACAAACTTGTTTGTGGGTTGATGTGTTTGTCTCATAAGTCTTAGACGGAGCCTGAAGTTATCATCTTATATTGCATATTTATCATCTTATATTGCATATTTAGGAATTGTATATCTACATCACGTGGTGAACCTTGAAAGGAAAACTTCTTAAGAAAGATCAATTGTAAAATAAATGTCAATGAACATAAAAATGTTTTGAAACCTAACTCACAACATCTAGAAGTTTAGGCTAGAGACGTATTCTAGTGTCGCAAAGCTTGGTAACTATCGTTTTCATCGTAGGTTGGGTGATTCCTCCTCTTTGATATGACAAGTGCCAGTACAGACTTGTGCTCCCACATACCGTCGAGTATATCTTGGGAGACCACAATAGGCTATATCCTTTATCTTTAGGAAGCCATGTCTACCGCCCTATCGATTGCAATGCACTGAACTTAGCATTCGGGAAGATTGACTGCCATACATAAAAGTATATTGTAGTTTTGCAATTGGTTTTGTAATCCATTTGTCTAGACGTCCAGAGTAGTCACTTTTGTTCCTTTTCAGACTCATTAAAAGAAAAGGTCCATCTGAGCACTTGTCACTTTAGGCTCATTAAAAATCGAAGGCGACTAGAGTCACCTTTAGCTTTTTCTCGAATCTTAAAAATTGAAAAAGCAAGTTGTGTCAAAGTGTCATAAAATTCAATTAAATCGGAATAACATTTTCCCCTTTTAATTTTGAAGTTGATCGAGTAATCCATAGTCGTGGAAGAAAGTCAATCAAAACCCCATCGTTCACGGAGACTAACGAGTCAACTGTCTTTGACTCTAGAAACGAAAACATTCCGGTCCAAGCGATCTTGTTTAACTGGGTCAAAGTCTCCTGGTTTATTTGAAACTTGTGTTTCAACATCATCAGAGACTCCAATTACTCCAAATATTTCTAGAACCCCTGCCTCTATAGAAGAAGTTCTGTAGTTATAAGAGGACATTAGAACTAATCCTAGTGTAACGGTAAACACTTCTATTCCTAAAACAGCTCCATCTAGGGCTGATTCAGAATGTGTTGCCCCTCAAACATCTGTCGCTGCAGAGTCTATACCTTCTTCGGAACCAGGAATATTTTATGGACGTGACGGTCTACCTCTTCCACCTGGACTGATTTCTATAGAAGAGATTGTGGAGGATCTTCCATCCAATACCCATTGCATTTTGGAACTAGGATCCACCTATATCCTTCTACTACAGAAGTTAGTCACCCTTCATCACAAGTTCCTGTTGAATTGGTAGGAAATATTTTGGATAGACTTGATATGTCTGAACAACCATCGAAATCAAGGACTATGTCATCTAATACAGTAGCAGAACTTCCTGCTGCTACTCCGATAATGTTCGTTGGTATACCATTTGTCCCAACTAGTTCTCAACCACTAGATGGAGTCCACCCAGGGACTGTTTCGACAGTGTGGTCTGTTCCTATTTGTTCATCCAGAACCTTATTTGGAATTTCTTATGTTGAGTCTCAACAAATTGATCCTTCACAATAGTATCAATTTGGGCAGTCCAGTCTCCAAAGACCAATTAACCCTTTGAACACTGGATTTCCGCCATATGGGGGGTAATATGCCTTTCCATTATTCCCTCTGGGAGAGAAACCATATGAGAGTTCACAACAAAATTTGGGTCAAGATGGAATTGCATCCAGTGGCTAGGTGCTAATACCGTGTCAATAGCCAAGAGTTGTATATTCAATGTAACAAAATCAACCTGTGTCAAACATTCCCACTACACCGGCTATTGTGACGGTGTCGCAAGTACAAGCGCTACTTGTTGTATGTCAACCTCAAGTATCTCAGGTCATAATACAACAGCCTCTTGTCTCCGCAACTCAATCACAAGCATCGATTAGTGGCTCCTTAACTAAAGCGACTCAGGCTCAAACGGGTAATATCACCCCTCATCTTGGTCAAACATCCAGTATTGGACAACAACAAATGGTCTCACAGCCATGGCTAGTGCAATATCAACAACCGCAATTCCAGCAAACTTACCGAGGACCTGAGCAACAAAGATTTGCCGGTAATGGGCAGTTGTACATTCAAAACGGTTATCAACAATCATATTATAATGGTTATGCCCATCAACCTTATCAAAGTTATCAACATCAAATACATTAGGCTGGTATGCAAAGACCCACTACTTAGGCGATCCCATCTTATCCTAGGTATGCTTCGCCAAACCTGAATCAACAGTTTCCTTTCGTAGTAACTTGAGAATTACCAGATTTGAATTGGCTAACAAATGATCCAATTGCTTACGCCCCTTAGTGGCCAGTGATTCCTTATAAAATTCCGTTAGATATTCCTAAATTCAATGGAAATTTGGGTGAAGATCCATCGAATCATATGATGACCTTTCATCTATGGTGTTCGTCCAGCACCCTCAATGATGATTCAACTAGGCTTCGCCTTTTTCAGAGAACATTAATTGGTCCGGAAGTGAAATGGTACATCGAATTGCCTAGAGCTTCATTTGATAACTTCAGTGCCCTCGCCACCACCTTTTTAACCCATTTTAAGTTACCCATATGGTACGAAATAGGAACGGGGCTCCTTACCAATTTTAAATAGACAACAACCACTCACATATCTGGTCATATTCATGAGTGGCGACGTCGTCGTCAAATGGTAATGGCATATGTTTCTGATCAGCTTCTAGCTGAATGGTTTATTAAGTCATTGTTACCTTCTATTACAGAAGATGTGGCCAAGGGAGGAGTTGTCATTGAAGAGAAAGTCATTGCTCATGCACAATATCTAGACTTGATCTATACTCAGTCTGGAACACTCTATGACAAAATTCCTGATGCTCCAAGACTAGAATTTTCTGTTCCTCCTCCTCCTAAATCAAATAGGGACTCTCATGCTGGTGACAATGTGATTGGAACCTCAGGTATGCAAACCACAAAGGCCCCATTTGGTAAAGCCCTTACAATTTCCAGTAAAAAGGCAAATGAAAAACTTCCTGCCTCGGAGGTTAATGCCGTGTTGACCGACAAAGGCAAAGAACCAAAGCAACCAGGGGGCAAGAAGAAAGGGAAAAGTAAAAAGAAGAAACAGGATGATTCCTCTCTTGAAAAATCTTCTGGAAACCCTTCTGGGCAAAAGAAACCTAGTCATCCATGTTTTATATGCGATGAAGACCATTGGATGAGAGATTGTCCACATAAAGCTGAGATCAAGAAGTTCTTTAAGAGTTCAAATACCTCAGCAGTCTTGACTGATCCATTTCCAAACCTAGAAACCAATCTGGTTGCTAGCGAAAATGCTTCCCCATCCCAAGTGCTTATGTTGTCCATTTCGAAACAACAAAATGATGCTTTGATATCGACAAGGAATAAAGATTATGGTAATCCACAGCTGTCGAATAACAAGGCTACTGATCAACCTAGTAGTTTTACAACAACTTCAACCGAAGTTGTGCCACCCATCATTCCTAAGCTAAGAATAAATCTGCCAAAGGGAGTAGTACAGAAATCGACATTTAATCCTCGTGCCTGAGAAACACAAAATTATAATATAGTAGAGGATTTGGCCCAATCGCCGTCCGCTATGTCGACACTTGAAGTACTGTAGAATTTCCCCTCCCAAAAGCAGGCTCTATTATCAACAATAAGTGGGATTGACCCAATGGATTCCAATCTTGTGGCCTTTAATCATAAAGGATACAACCCTCAGTTACCAGCTCAAATCGCTTTCCTCATACAAGTGAAAGCCCTCAACAAAACTGTTCATCAAACAATCATTGATGATGGGGCATCTACCTGCATTATGTCAATGAGTTGCTAGAAAACTTTAGGCTCACCACCATTGTCAAGATCATCAATGACATTAAAAGCGTTCAATGGATGAACATACACCCCTTATGGGATTTTAAGTAACTTTCAAGTTGAACTAGGGGGGAAAGACAATAGAAATTAACATCGAAGTTATCGATGGAAACCTCGATTACAATATCCTACTGGGCAGGCCCCGGATTTATGCTATGGCTGTTGTTGTGTCAACGTATTTTAGAAATATTTCATTTCCCTTTCAAGGAGGAATTATAATCGTTGACCAATAAACCTTTCTCCCCAATAGTTCACAAGTTACGGGAAGCATTCCAATGATCCATGGAAGCTCTCATTCACTTCAAAATATCGGAGTAGGCCTCCTAAAAGACCCTACATTAATGGGTACTTTTGCCCTACCGCCACCAAGTAATCTGGCGGAAGTGGCCATGGTGGAAACCTGCAATATGATATCTTCTATATCTATAAGGATTCAGAAGATTTCTGAAAATTTTGTTAGCATGGATCATTGCTAGGTATTGCCTTCAAGCCCAATAGAAATATTGTAGCAATCAATTTTCTTGGCCTAGGGGGAAAACCAAAATCAACGCTTATCGAGTGTTTGGATAGATAGGTCTAAGGAATATGGCACCTCTTTAGATCCTTGGTCGCATGTACATTCTACAGAGAAATGAATCATTAAGTCAATGATGATAGGAGAGGCACCATGGGAAGATTACCACCATCGTTCCCATCTTCTGGATAACCATGAAGATTATTCCAGCGACCTTAATCATCCTTCGGTTTTTGATTTTATATCAAATATTGTAAATACAATGGATTCTGAGCGAAATCTATCCAATATTGAAGAAACTATCACCATAAATATCTCGACCAAACCCAATGTTGTAGAGAATATTCATGTCGGAAAATATTTCTCTTCTTTAGAACTAGAAATATATTGCACTCTCTTTTGCAAGTTCAAGGATGTCTTTGCATGGTCATATGAAGAAATGCCAGGCATTGACTCGAGCATTGTTGAACACGAAATCAAGATGTATCCAGATGTCAAACCGGTATGATAATGGCTTCGGCAGGTACACCCGAAGAAAGCAGCTGCCATCAAGGTAGAAGTTGAAAAACGTTTACATGTTGATCATTTACCCGGTTCCTCTAACTGATTGGGTATTGAATATTGTTGCTGTGATGAAAAATTAAGGAACGATTAGAGTGTGTGTTGATTACAGGGATGTAAATCAAGCTTGTCCTAAAGATAACTACCCTACACCCTTCATCAACCAGATAGTTGATGACTACACTGGATGCGAAATATTTTCATTCATGGATGGATTTTCTGGGTATAATGAAATAAATATCTACCCACAGGACCAGTTGAAGACTGCATTTATATGTCCGTGGGGTACATTTGCATACTGCAAACTACCTTTTGGTTTAAAGAACGCAGGGGCAACTTTTCAGAGGGCAATGAATTATGCCTTCCACGACATCAAGAACTTCATTCGACCATATCTCGACGATCTACCGGCTCATTCGCGAAAGCAGACTGATCATCCGCAACATTTGAGAACTATATTTCTACTTTGTCGACACTACAAGATACGACTCAATCCGCACAAGTGTGTTTTTTGTGTCGGTTCTGGTTGTTTACTTGGTTTCGTAGTTTCTAAGGACGATATTCAACTCGACCCATGTAGGGTTCAGGCAATCATCGATATGCCTCCACCTTCAAATTTGCTTCAGATTCAAAAACTCTAAGGGAAAGAAAAGTTTCTGAGGAGGTTCATTCCAAATTACGCAAAACTTGCTAAAGGTTATGTGCGTCTTTTGAAAAAAGAAGTGCCCTTTAACTGGGATCAGGTTGCGCAAGATTCCTTTGATGCTCTAAAGGAATCCCTAATAAAAGCATCATTAATGTATGCTCCTAACTATCAAAAATATTTTAACCTGTATCTAGCTGCAGCAAAAACGACCATCGCAATGGTTTTAGTTCAAGAAGACAATGGAATCGAACATCCTGTCTATTATTTAAGTCGAAACTTAAATACAGAAAACAAGTACTCCTATGTTGAAAAGCTGGCTCTTGCAACTGTTCAAGTAGTACAGAGTTTTCGACACTATATCCTCTTTCACAAAACTACCATTTTGTCAAATTGCAACCCTATGACTTACATTCTGTCGCGTCAGTTACTTGGGGGAAAATATTCGAAATGGATAGCCATTTTGCAAGTGTTTGATTTGGAATTCGTAAAATCCAAATCAAAAAAATCTCTGGTTTTCATGGAGTTACCATGCGACTTCCCATCGTCATCCAACGATTCAACATCCAAAGCATCAATCATGGATGAATCTTTGTTTATGATATCGTCAAGCGATCCATGGTATGAAGATATAATCATCTATCTCCAAACCCAAACATATAGGCCTAATACCTATCACTCAGAACAACAATGTAATCGACACCAAGGAAAAGACTACATGATCATCGGTGATACACTTTCCCATCGTGGTATCGATACAGTTCTGCGAAGGTGCCTCACCCATGAGGATGCCAAAAAAGTCGTGAATGATTTCCATTCAAGCATGTGTGGGGGGCATCAATATGGTTACGTTACAACACAAAATATCTTACGAGCAGGTTACTTCTGGCCAAGAATGTTCAAATATTTCATAATCGTAGTCAGAAGTTGCCATGCTTTTCAAATCTTCGATTGCAAAACCAAAATACCACCTCCACCTCTACATCAAGTAGTTTCTGTTGGGCCATTTGCCAAATGGTACATATATTTTATGATATGTAACCCCACCTTGGCTGGGGGGCATGGGTATATCATAGTTGCAGTTGACTATTTTACAAAATGGGCTGAGGCGATGCCTACATTAAACAACAATGATGAAATGGCTGCTCTTTTGTTTTTCAATGATGTAGTCTCTAGATTCAGTGTTCCACAGGCTATAGTCACAGATCATGGATCACATTTCCGCAATCACTTGATGGTTGAATTGGCTGCCAAGTTAGGACTGTCCCACGATAGTTCTACTCCGTATTATCTGCAAGCTAATGACAAGTTGAAGCCATCAACAAAGTCCTGAAGCACATGCTGCAAAGGATGATTGGAGTCCACAAACGGAGTTGGAACCTAATCCTGTACTTGGCCTTGTGGGCATACCAGACATCGGTAAGAAATGCAACCAAATTTAAACCCTTTTAGCTGGTGTATGGCCTAGAAGTGGTCTTACCTGTTTAGTCTGAAATTTCATCTCTCAAGCTTGCAGTCGACCTTCTCCCTAGAACTTCAGAAGAAGAAGCTCGTTTCTTGGAATTAATCCAATTGTATGAAATATGTCGTAACACCGCCTTGGCTAAAGAAGCTCATAAGAAATGAGTCAAGCCACAATTTGACAAGAATGTCAAGCCCCGTGTCTTCTCAGAAGGTGACCTGGTCTTACTCTACGATTAGGAATCCAATAAATTGGGAGCAGGTAAGTTCCAATCATTGTGGATGGGTCCCTACATTGTTAAGCATGTATTAGCAAAAGGAGCCTATGAGATAGTAGATTACGATGGGATTCCACTGTCGCAACCCCGAAGCAGGTTGTATCTTAAGCGTTACTATGCTTGACTAAGTATAGTAATCTCTTCATATGCTTTTGTTAAATTTTTATTTTCGTCAAGAGTGATCATTTTGGTTAGGTAATCCACTTTTTCATTTGTTGCAGATGTCAAACCTATTGGATTCATTCGTTGGATACACCGATGGAGCTCCTCGTAGTACATGGAACCTATCTTCTGTGACCTAGGCCATTTTTTATCCAAGTGGTGAATTAGTGAGTTTCAAACGGGTATGTATCGGCCGGTCAACAAAAAACATCGCTGAATATAGCACGTTGATAGAACTTCTCTCTAATGCCATCGCACATGGCATAAGCTGACTTTTTGTCAGGCTAGACTCACAACTCGTCATCCTACAGATTACTGGTATCTATTCTGTTCGGAATCTCGCTATTTATCGTATGTTCCTTAGGGTTAGGATTTTGGAAAGGCAGTTTGATTCTATTCAATATCAACACATTTCCAGAAACTTAAACACATTAACTTATTCATTAGCAAATTATGTGTTAGATAGACATACGCAACATTTATAAAAGAAAAGAATTTCATCAACATTTGCATCAGGATCATATAACTTAACCAAAATAAAGCTTTGAAAATAAAAAATATGTACAACTGTTTATAGTTTTTAAAAAATGTTCTATGTCCAGGACAAAATCAGTCATACGACGCAAAAACTCAAAAATGCAGGAAGCACCCTAGACTAATGGTGCTAGTGATAACAAGTCACCGCTTATGCGATCATACATATGAGCCTAGTCCATCGACTTAGCACGCTAGTAGTATGACAATGTAATCTCAGAGATAACTCGTCAGTCCTCACATTTGGAATACCAAGGGTGAGACCCTCGATCTGATCCTACAATACTGCAAGGGTCTCGGCTATGTCCAGATCGCGAAGGACAACCCTCCCTACAGCCTCTCCTGCTGGAACAACAGTTGCTACCCTCGAGCGCACTGTTGGTCGCACTAGTCCAATATATGCATGAATATTTGAGTTTGATTAGTCTTGATAACATGTAAAAAACATAAGAAAATTATAAAAAAAATAAACAGATATACAGTCAGATCTTTTTACCTATAACACCCCATTGCTCGCCAACCGGCAATATCAAATCTGGGTTGCCTTGGAAATCCATCCCAACATATGGATACTCGGCATAAACCATCTGCTGACGGTTGAACAACTCAAAGAAGGCATCAGAGAATGAAATCTGTGACTGACCAGCATGTCTGGCCATAAGATCAAACCATCTCTGCATTTGTGGCTCTGTCGGTGCTAGCAGTTCGAGTGAAATGTACTATGGCTGCATCAATGGGATCTTCTCCAAGGTGAAAGTGGTCAGAATAGAACCATAACCAAAGTTCTTGGATCTTCCATTCTTCACCTTGATAAGCTATTCTTTTATAACCGGAAGTATTGCATCACACCAGTTGAATACCTTTGGTTCAAGGCATTCCAAGGCATAATGCATATGGGACCTGTTGGCCAAGTGAAGAGCCACACTACCAGCCAATCTAGCAAAGGTGAATAAGATAGTCCTCAAGGACTGGTCATTGACATCTCGAATACTAATCTTGATATCCCCGCTCGGTTGAGATCCATCTCTATAGTATCAACGAATGTAATCCCTCATGGATTCACCCCCACGGGTGGATCCTGATAGTGAGAGAGGGGCACCATGCCTTGATAAACTGGTCAACAAGTAGATATCCTCAACAGTCAAAGGGATGGATTTACCTCTAATCTGTAACACTTGGTTGGTAGGATCCCATGCATCGAGAAGATATTACAGAAAATTGATTTGTTGCCTCACGCTAGATATGCATAAGAACTTGATCAAGCCACAGTTTCGCAATGCAGTAACCGTACCCGAATCATGTAAGGCAATCATATCTTCTTCTTTATTCTCGCGTTCATGCCATGTAACTACCATCTTGATCTGATGAATCTCTGAAAAACAAACAAGGGAAGAATTAGGATCCTGATTTGGGAAAAAACAGGCAAAATTTCCATGAAAAACAGTGCATAAACTTTCCTCCTTGTGCCCATCGCACCCTAGCTGTGTACAGGGTGGGATGCATACTGATTGGCCAATGGCCAACTTAGTATGCATCACACCTTTTGATGTATACTAGGTGCGATGGCGAGAGAACGAAATGTTCAAACCCCTGAGGCCCGGAAAAGTAGGAAAATATATTCTAAATTAGAAAAGGAAATAATGCAATTGAAGAGCTCGAGGTTAGCTCCTACCTAGTCCAGACGATGCCGAAAATAGTCCACCAAATCTCTCGGAATCAGCTGATGAAAATCGAGGGGGAAAACACCTATAGAGCTCCAACAATCTTAAATTTGAATGAAATGGTAAAACTGAGAAGTAAAACTAATTTTATGTTACTGTTCACGTAATTCAAGGAGGATTTTGGTTTTTAACTCATTTTTCAAGCATGTATTTACATTTTTAATCAATTTGATGGAGTAATTGAACAGGTAGTATGACTGTCAAAAGAACATAGCGTTAATGGTGAATTGAACATCTTTGACTATCATCACGAGCAGGTTTACGCGAAGTTCAAGCTCGTTAAAAAATAAACCTAGCAATGAGCATATGTTTCCCCAAAGTTCAAGATCATTAAAAAATGAACCCATCTTTCGATAAATAACCCTTGTGATCGCATTGCTATCAACTTTTGAGCCTTGGTCGTGTTCTTACCATCACCTCCACTTTTAGTCGATCATATGCCTCCACTTGATTGTTTACCCTTTTGAGGAACAACTGCGGCGAGTGGTTCAGTTAGCCACCTTCTTTACACTACCGTGATTGAAAAGTTTCAAACCTTACCTGGAACCAGCTGCTACCCGAAAAAATCACTCGTTCCTAAAAAACGAGTCTCCTTTAAACCCTTTTCGGACTTGTTAAAAATGAAAATATTGTCAAGCATTCCACCTCGTTAAAGTGTTTGGAAATATCGAGTTTTCCTTAAACACTTTTCAGACTTGTTAAATATGAAAAGATTGTCGAGCATTCCAGCTCGTTAAAGTGTTTGGAAATATCAAGTTTTCTTTAAACCCTTTCAGACTCGTTAAATATGAAAAGATTGTCGAGCATTCCAACTCGTTAAAGTGTTTGGAAATAACAAGATTTCTTTAAACAATTTTTAGACTCGTTAAATATGAAAAGATTTTCGAGCATTCGAGCTCGTTAAAGTGTTTGGAAGTAACAAGTCTCTTTTAAGCTCTTTTTAGACTCGTAAAATATAAAAAGATTGCCGAGAAATTGGCTTCTCCAGCTCGTTAAAGTGATTGGAAGTGCCATCCCTCTTGTATTTTAATATTTTTGGACCCGAGGGATCATTACATGAAAAGATCGAGCGCTTGTCTTTTTTGGCTCGCTAAAGTGATCGGAAAAGTCATCTCTTTCGTAATATTTTATACTTTTTCGGACTTAAGGGATTACACTATGAAAAAGGACAATTGGAGTTTCCTTTCTGTCTCTTTTCAGACTCTCTAAAATTGAAAAGGACCAAGTTATCTTTGTCATTAAACTCGTTAAAACAATAGTGACAAACTTGTCCATACTTGTCCATACAGACAAGAGTGGGTTTAACTATCGTTAGGCTCGCTAAAAAATAGCAACAAGTTTTCCTGAAGGGAAAATTATAGAACAAGCATATGTTATCATCCTCAAGATTGACAAAAATAAAGATGTATTGTTTAGTAATGACTGGGGAAAAATTGGGAAGAAAACTTGAAGAACTTCAATAGTAGCAGGTCGCTCTTGAACATGACACTTTCACTCCATCACAATGACTGAGTCAGGTTGGGTTATTCCATTCACCAGTCATATCACCATTGGTCCTTTGTACCATCTATTTTTGGGGTTAATGCTACCAATCCATTTTAGTGTCGCTGATATGTTCAAGAGAAGTTGCTTAGAGAATTCACCAACCCAGCTAATGCCTCATCCACTGCAATACCTTCACGCTCCATTTTTCATGACTGCCACCCTGAACCTTGTATCATCATATCATTTTCTTGTCACCTCCACAAAATCATTTTCTCCGTTTCATGTCGTAGATGTGGGATTCATTAAGGCCCTCCTATGACGGGTCACTTCTTGTTGGCATCAACTCATTATCCAAGAAGTTGACTTAGGAACAACCCTTTCAATACTTTCAAGCTTGCATGCCTCAATGGCAAGTTTCTCACTGCCGACGATAGGTTTACATCAATAACCTTCGACTGAAAGATTTTGCATGGTGTTCGACATCAACTCATGTATTCACACCACATGAATTGTACTGTAGTACCTTGAGGATCATCATCATTATCGGTGATTCCTCTTGCGCTTGTTAATAGCTTACATCATTGGTTAGTAATCAAGCGATGTCTTTCCATGTTCAACACCAAAACATCTTTTCACATGGATCAACTTGTACTTCGGGCGAAGATTGAATGAGTTTGAAGACCCTAAATCAAGTTTCATCCATCCGGGCTATGATATATTTAGGAAAATAAAGACATCAAATGTAATCTATAGCTACACAGATAATCATCCAAGTTAAGGGATGATGGCTCTACCAGAATCATCAGTCTGCCACACAGACGATTGTCTATCCTATGTACATGAAAATAAATTTATAAAGCAGAGCATGGGAATTCCCGCCTCAGCTAGATCATGAAAATATTATGAAGATAATGTATTGTATTGTATCTTATTATAGGTCACCTTCCAGTTCGAAAAACCTCGAATCCTCATGATAAAGCATTTCACCCGACATCAGAAGATTTACGACCTCATGCTTTAAGGGGCAACTATTATAGACATATTTGGGCACTGCAACCCCAATCACATATGTCCATAAACCAAGGGCTTCTAAACCCCTAAAAGTGTTGTTTCTATCCTATGTACATTTAATGTTTATCGACTCTTCCCAAAAATAATTCAAAAAAATACACCCATTGCGGATCAAACCCTAGACCCAGGAATATATAACCAATGCACTTGACCAGCCCATGTTTGTGGGGTTTTGTTGAATAATTTTCAGGGCCAAGCCCTTTTGTATTGTAGACAGAGAGTATTTTTGGCTTTTTGAGGCCATATGGAGGCCTTTTTGAGTGTTTCAAGAGCCTAAATGGTGGTTTTTGGGCCTTCTGGAAGCATTGTTTTGATGAGTTGGAGCTTTCAAATAGATGTAATTGTGAATTTTATCATTTTAACAAAATAATCACATTGGAAGAAAAGCCAGAGATGTAGCCTAGGAGGGGTGAACTCCATTATGAACTTGTCTTGTTTTTCTTTCTTGTATTTTCAGTCTCCATTCTGTTTGTTGCAAATTTTCATCAAGTTTATGTATTTTCTCAATTTCAATCCATTGCATAAGAATACATAAACTAACTTGCTATTCGTTGAATAATACCTTCATTTCATTTTTGGATCAAATATGGTATCATAGCTCTTGGTTGTGTGAAGGTTTGATAGGGATTACAAGTTTTCATATTCTCACAAGATCCAATCTCAAGAAAGAAGAAGGATCACTTGAAGAATTCAATCCTAAAATTGGCTCAAGAAGACCACCTTCCCATGTTTAAGAATCGAGGGAAATTAGAGTTAATATGATTCTTCTTAGTATGATAACTATTTGTGAGGTATTTTAACTTTTTCTTATTAGCTCAATATTATCTTGATATCATTAGTGTGTGTATTTATTACTTCACCAAATAGTTACCAAAATGCAAGAGACAAGAACACAAAATGTTGGCTTTCTGCCAAGGCCAAAACCTCTCCCTCTTGGAGAGGAAAACCCACACAAAATTATTTTTATAGAGATTCCAATTGACGAACACCAAGACCATGACCTTTGACCTATTATGCCACTCTAAGGCCATGACACCAATCCTCTTCTTTGTCACTGCTAATATCATCATCATTGTTACATCATTGAGGCCATCACTATTGCACTATTGAGATCTTCATTCTGCACTTTCACTGAGGTCTTCACCATACCACTGAGATCTCCATGAGGTTTGGTCCTAGACTCACCGAGATCATGATTGTCTTACCATGGTTGTGTCTTCATCGAAATCATAACTACACTCCTACTGAGGTTATCACCATGTCAACGAGGTCTCTACCTTGTCTTCATCATGACTTTGATTACATGTCTTCATCAATTCACCGGAATCTGCATCATGACCTTATCTTTACTAGGATTATAACCAAGATATTTATGTTCATTAAGATCATGATTGATATCATGATTACAGTGATGACTGTGTCTTGTTGAAGTTTCTAAGTCTAACAATTAGAAACCCTCCATGTGCTTTCTGATTTATTCCTTCCTACTTGTTTTGATTAATTAACAAGTTATTTACCATGTAAATATTGAAAATAAACACAAGTACATGTTCAACACATTACAGATCATCAACTGAAGGAAACATAAACAATCACACAAATGACACCATTATTTTTGGACTAATGTCCCCAGAAAAATCTAATGTGGGAAAACCGATCCATCTATACGAGGGTTTGATTTATTAAGTAGTTTCAGAATATAATTTGGGTGCCAAATCAAGCTCACCCAATAGAGAAAATCTCAAAAGTTCTGACTTCTGCCCTCTGCATCAACTTTCCCGGTAGTTCCCAGTAGTGCCGACTATTCTCGAAAGTTCCATCTTCTGCCCTCTGCGTGATCTAGGTGGATGTTGGTGGCCACCCACCTATCCCATTTGGACCTGTTGATGTCTCGAAAATTGCTGCAACAACATTGGGGAATAACTACCCAATCCGGACCTTAAAGCAACTCCTTTTTCGTTTGGTGTGGTGGCTCTGACTGATTTAACTAGGTCCAGTTACCTTCTCCCTATCGCTATTGGTTTATTATATATCTTTAACTACCAATAGACAGGGATATCAGATCACTTCTTCTTGCTGATCAGGAAAGAGAATGATCTTTAAGCTGATTTGGGTTCAACCAAGTCACAACTAAAATTTTACCTCTTTGAGAAGAAGACTTAAAAGAATGTAGAAATTACTCTAAATGCAAACTTATTCTATAATGCAAGAAAAAGAAACTAATCTCAATCCTATCTTAATTACGTAGATATAGATCTAACCCAACCAAGAGCAAGATATTTAAAGTATTGGGATTTAAACATGTCTTGCTTATAATGAATATCAAGTTAATAAAGTGGTTCAATTAATTGATATTATAGATGTCAAAACACATCCTATTGAGACCTTTTAACTTAAATAGTCAATCAACAACACTCAGGAAGAAATTCAAAAAAATGATATTGATTGTCAAATCAGTGAATTCAATAATTAAACAATAATATGCAGAAATAGTTCATAAAACATTATTATTTAATAAATCAGTTTTGTAAGATAGATTTCTAAGTAAATAGTTACTCAGAAACCAGAATTTAATCCATAAGAGCAGAGATACGTAATAACAAAAAATAGAGACAAATTACCCATACCGACAAAAGTGCACAAATATGAAAGTAAATTGAGACATTCCTGTCATAAAAAATGAAACCAGCATTTAAGATAATAGTATTCGAAATACCAATTTATTGAATCCATTTCTTGAGCTCCGGTATCTAATAGTCCTTTACAATGCCTGAGCTTCTGCTTTCAAAACCAGAGCTACAATAGTGCAAACTCTGTTCATTATACATAATTCAGAATGTAGAAGAAAAACCTCAATAATCCCCAGGTCTGAGATTCCACTCCTCCCACCTACAACTCTAAATCCCTATTACAGAGGTGCTTTTAGAAGTCTAGAATTGCAGAGGAGGGCAACCTCTTATTACATTCTACAATCTGTTATTTATAATATTTGCAAGGAAATTCTTGAGAGAAAAGTTTGAAGAGAAATCTGCCCAATCCAATTTTATTTACTCAAAACTCCAATCTTTAATTGCTGGAGCATTCTCATTGATTAAGATCTTTTTCTCCATATCTCTTCTATTGTTTTCCCGCAAAAAGAAATCAAACTGAATTAATATGCAACCATAAAATTGAAATATCATTTCTGGCATTAAAACAAATCCAATCAAATTCAATTTAAATAAATAATTGAAAATAAAATATAAACTCTCTATTGATACCTGGAATGGTTTAATTGGCCAAAGATATCATTGATGAATAGATCTTCATTGAGAAGAGACTTGTACAAATGAAAATGCAGAAAATAAAATTCAGAAAATTAATTTTGTTTAAAAAATTCGTAGATTGATCTTTTGCCTAATTTTTGACCTAATAAATGACCAAATCTATTAGTGAAACCTCCTCAGAAATGTTCTCTTTGATTTTATCTATCCAATGAGCCATCCTAGGCCTCATTTGGCCAAGTAAAACTCATTCTATAAGCTTCCAAAGTTGATGAGTCAAATCTGGTACAATTCTGGAATCTCTGTTGCTAGGCTAAAAATCAGAATTTTCAATTAAAAAATTAATCCTAAATTAGAATTCTAATTAACTAATAATCCATTCTAATTTAATTGTTAATTACGAATTAAATCAATTATTTAATAAACTATTTATTAATCTACTCACTATTAATCTAAATATCTAAAAATAATTTATTTTTTATATATTTAATTAATTTAGAATTTAATATATTGAATTTTAATTAACTATTTTTAATACTAAAATTATCTTATACTACTTATTTCATAACTACCCTACCACTCATTCACTCACGTATGAGTGTTGAGTTGAAAAGTAAAACAAAGCTTATATGAGACTTGAGCTAAATGCCTTATGCCCCTTTGCCTTTTGCTTTTCACGATCGGCGATGGGGATATGAGGGGTATCGACAATTGGCAAATTAGGAGGTCAGGGTTTCAGAGATTAGGGGCATGAAATGGTATGTGCAGATATAAATCTCTAATCTAATTTCAACTTTATATTATATTTTATTATTATTATTTATATTTTATGTATTAAACTTTTTTATTTATTTTATTATTAATTATATAATTAATTTAAAATTTGACATTAATTTCTAAAATATAGTCATCTGGAAAATAAAAATAAAATAAACTATAGTCACTTCGAAATTTTGGGTTTTCGAGATTAGTAATCAATTTGGAAATTGGAGTAAATTACTAAAATCTCGTTGCTTCATGATTTGGCTGTATAAGTTAAAAAATGAAAAAATGTTAGTAAGAACTAAGGGTTAATATTTAAAATAAATGCATTATTGAACTAATTTATCTACAAAATGCAATATTGTACATTTTATGCATTTTAACCCAAGCTAGATAAATGATTAGACTTCAAAGGAGTGCCATTTACAAACCAGTTGAGCAAGTGAGGCGAAAGAAGCGTCAATGGGAAGTTTATAAAATCAATTTTAACAAAGCAATCAAAACAAGAATCCAAAGAAAATGAAAAATTAACAAACACGTAGGATAATCGACTAAATAAAAATCCTAAAAGTTGTTTAGCCAAAATTTTATAGAAAGGGTCCCCATTATTTGAAGTGAACAAATCAATAATGGGGGGGTTGTGTTTTTTACCACAACAAGACCCCCACAACTGTCACTTTTATTTTTTCAGTTTCCATAATTGTAGTACAATTTACTATTTTTAGCAGTTTCTTGGGTCCTAAACTTCTGAAGCCGTTTTGAAGCTTTAAACGACGTTTTTTGGGAAATCTAGGAGCAATATAAGTCCATGGACTGATGTTGCTCTTCCCAAAGTTGTAGTGCTCGGATAAATCTTTCTAACGAGCTATTACATGCGTCAAACAAAGATCGGGTGCCAAAGTTACGACCCCGGGAAGTTGATGTACCAACTTACCCAAAACGGGGCCGACAATTTGGCGTTTCATCTTCTAGGGTTAGGTTTTGGGATGTTAAGGTTTTTGTATTGTTTCTCAACAATAAATAGGCCTTCGAGCCTCATTGTAACACAATTCAAAGGTATGTAGCCACCACATCTCTTCTCAGAGATAAGCTATCATCGCCCTAGCTGATTTATTTCCATTTCTGTTTGTAAGCATATTTTAGTATTTTACATTAATGAAATGAAGTATTATTTCCGCTGCATCTTTGTGTGTATGGTTCTCTCTGCATTTTGTTGCGTTCCTATTTAAATTTGGATCATTGCATCAGCTTTCCAGGCTGTTCTGGCAGGTCCTCATAGTTCTGGAAGTTCTCGGCATTTCCGGCTTTTGCCCTCTGCGTCAGCTTTGCTGGCTATTCTGATAGTTCCGGCTATTCCTGACAATTCCAACTTTTCCCCTCTACATCATCTTTCCAAGCAGTTCTGGCTTCTTCCCTCTGCGTCACCTTTTTTGGCTACTGCGTTGATCCTCTTGGCACTATCTCTGCCTCTCTGCTTCTGTATTCACTAACCCTTTGCTGCAACTCCTGATCACTCTGTCAACTTTCTCAACAACCCCAGCCCCAGAGAGTCAAAATCTTGATCTCTTGGTGTGTTCTCCAAGTGACCGTCAAGCCTTCTCTTGTACTTTTCTCGTTGACAAATCAATAGCCGAGATTAAGTCCCTAATCAATGGCTAAGATTATATTTGGCTTGATCCATGACTTTTGAACCATTCTAACACAGTTTTATATTAATTCACATTAATATTTTATTTTCCCTAAGTTTAGACTTAGGGACTCCATTAAAAATATGAATTATTTTAATATCTCCCACACTGTTTAGAATATGCCCAAGCCCTTTCTGGGTATTGGATATCTCATGTGCCTTATCCTCTCCACCAAATTTTGTGGCTAGAGCACATTCGATGCTACCCCAAATCAACATGTCTACGATCTATACTTCACCGAGATCCTTCCTCATGAATGCCAAGACTATTACTGTGACCCTGTAACTAGGTTGAGATAGCAAAGAAATATGCGAGATTCTATCCTGCACCTATATAAGATTTCAAAGACTTGTCCAAGATTCTGTTTTTTACTCTTTTACACAAACCCTAATGGGGTATATATAGTGGTTTTGTCTCCATAAATAAGCTGGTATGTCACAATGAAAGGATGTGTTTATTATTTGAGCCGAATTGTCATTAATATATATTTTGAGGCCGACATAGCTTCTCTTCTTCATTTTTTTGTTTGCAGATTTCTCTTGGAGGATTGTGCTGGTCTTGGAGGGCTACTTGACCTTTTTATAGACTTATATACATTACACATAGGCTCAAGAAGATATATTTAATTATGAAAAATCCTAAATACATCAATAAGAAGTCTTTGACCTATGAATGACACTTCTTTCTCATGAAACCCATGATGTAAGGAATACAATAAATATATATTTTTTACATAAAAACATAATTACAATGTCATGAGGATGGAACCTAGTTACACTTTCTTCAACAATGCCTCTTAACTAGGGAGGTATTCATAATGAAACTTTTTCATTCTCAATCTCAATAATTTATCGTAAGAAGAATCAAATTGGTAACCCATCCGTATATCATCTTTTTTTCCGCAACAAGGCCTTAACTAACAACCCTATCTCTCATCGGATTAGAGCACAATGTTGTCGAGACCAATGATTATAGACACCTTCATCATTGTCTCTCAAGGTACATACCCACTCAGGTGTCCACTAAGTATGACCTTCTAGGACTATTCTTATCTTGGGTTCCCAACCCTCAAAGAATATCACTCTTCTTACCTACTCTTATCTTAGATGCCCTACACATCCTCAAAGAGCATCAGATGCCAGATGATTACCTAATTATCCATTCTTTCTTCCCAAATGAAGACAATAATGTTGTGTCTATCTCTTTCTCTCAACTAGGGAAGATATGCCCATTCCTGTAAAGGAATGTATCCAAGTTCCCTCTCAGTTAGGGACTTGTCAAAGCTCCCTCTTAACTAGGCACTCTTCTTTTCATCATCAACTTATTCTTCATGGGTCCTTTAGCTTCTTGATCAATTTATTCCTTGATGTCATGAAATTCAGTCGAGATTTTTCCTTATAGGGCGTTAACCATCCATCACTTTCCTTCTTGGTTCGTCATGTCATTCCTTTATTCATGGAAAGTGGCCTTCTTGATACATATCTGGAACCTTCATCATATGGCTACTTCTTCCTCATCATGTTTCTTTAAGGGGTTTCCATCCACCACATGAATACTAGTTGTACTTTTACTTACAACTCTTGTTCCAGTAACCCTGCATGAACTCATCAAGCTATTATTCAAGAAATCAAAACATAACATTAAATAAAATAGTACCCTACGAGATGAATCTTCATCATGACATCTTCTTGTAGGGATCAACATCTTGCATACTTGTTGACACATCTCCCAAAGATATCCATTTTCAAGGGTCTTCATATTTTCCATCAGAGTCTTCATATCTTTCCAAGAGATTTCCTAGTCAAATCTTCTTGGTCTTTTGGATGTTGATCGCCTTCATCAGGGTTGCATATCTCATGATCTCTTCCTTCCTCACACATTCCATTCCCAAGAGATTTCAGTCAAAGTTTCTTAATTGTAGTCAACCACCTCATACTTCATATGAGGACAGATTATTTTGATTTCATCTAGTGTGACTTATGCCTTCATGCAGCCTTTTAGAGGAGGAGATCCTTTTTTCTCCTAATCATGATTCTTAAGATAGAAGTGATGATCCATGTTACCTTCAACCACGCGACATGGAATTATCATATTAAACACAAGCATACATGCCTCATTTTACCTTTAGGTCATCTAGGCTTCTTCCAAAAACTTCCTTGATTGAAAAGATCTTCAATCCCTTGATCTGATTCATTATTCATGTCATCATACCATTATATCATGAATTTCATATGTTGGATTTCCTGATGAAACACTTTCTTCCTCTCTAGATTAGTGAACCCTCTGATAAGGATTCCTTCAGAGAATCTTGAGGATCTTATATATCCCCATTTGGTAGATGTTTCCTTTTGCCTTGATGTATGATGAGCCTTGTCTTGGATGACATCTTTCTTTCCTTGAATGCTCAATGAGATTCCCAAGGGATATATCCTTCATGTTTGACTATCATGGATTTTGTCCTTCATGATTCCTACGGTGATGTCACGAGCTCTTGTTTTCAATGATTCCATGATGCCACGATACATCTTATTATCATAGTCATATCTTATAAACAAATCTTATGATATGACCCTTTTCTGAGGGATTATATCCCAATCATAGTGGAAATATGTTACTCCCTCTTTCCTTGGCCCTTTTCTTTAGCTTCCTTCATTTGATGATATGAGCTTCCATAAAATTTTCATAATTTATCTATAATATTATGTCTTGATTGAGGATCAAAATTTCCTTTCCTTTCTGCACATGATTTAGTCCTTTAACCTTTAATGTTTTTAACATCAACTCGTCTTTCTCTATTTAGCATAGAGACCATAAGTTGTCGAATGAGATAAATTTCTCATCCCATGGATATTTGTTACCTTGATGATGGTTATATTCCTTCCTAGATCTTGTAGATGGAACCTTATGAAGATATCCTACATCCTTTGATACCCTTTTCTTTCATGTAGATCAGATTTCATGTGACCTTCTTCAATGCACCTTTAGAGAATGAGCTTTTCATATACATTTCTTTGAGGTCTCCAATATTTCTATATGAGGGGATCTTTCATAAGTATCCCTTTCCATGAATTAAGAGGATACCTTTCGATATGTTAAATGACTACGGCTACTTAGAGGACTATGTCTATCCTCCTTCTTCATGCAAGGAATCTTGATGACCCAATCAATTTATAGATCTCCTTGCAATCATGAAGTCATTTAACCAAATTTGATTATAGAATGAAAAGATACTTACTTGACATGTGAAGATGAAATATTCACCTTGATTTATTTGATGATGGTTTAAGAAGATGTATTAGTAATTCTTCTTGGACGACCTTCTTTTCAATGAGAGATTCTATCCTCAATAGAAGAGGTTGCTCCTTTTGATGATGATGATTTGCTACTTCCTCAGATGATCTTCTTCTAGGGAAAGGAGATTATCCTTGCTTAATTATAGCCTTAAATATGACAATGCCTTCTTGTCTTCAATATGCCCTGCCTTCTTTTGTAGAGTAGGCCAAGACTACTTCAATCTTTTCCAAGATGATGAGATATTTATTTTGAGGTCCTTTGAGTTTCATATCTTTGTAAATATCTTGATGAGATTGTTGGTGGTATTTTGATGATAGTGATGTGGAGACATAAGTTCTTGAGTTACCTTGTGGAATTACATTGTTGTTGTAGACTGCTTGTTTTAGACTTGATCCTTTAATATTGAAAAAACCCTTCAACATTTCTTTGATTCCCTTCTTGAAGACTGATCCGTGTATGTCTCTTTTTGCTGCCCTTCCTTTGACTTCAAAACCTTAGGTTTGATACCATGTTGAAGAATATAGGGAAATTAGAGTTGATATGATTCTTCTTAGCATGATAACTATTTGTGAGGTATTTTAACTTTTTCTTATTAGCACAATATTCTCTTGGTATCATTAGTGTGTGTATTTCTTACTTCATCAAAAAATTACCAAGATACAAGAGACAAGAACACAAGATGTTGGCTTTCTGCTAGGGCCAAAACCTCTCCTTCTTGAAGAAGAAAACACGCATAAAATTCTTATTAGAGAGATTCCAATTGACAAATACCAAAACCATGACCCTTGACCTATTATTCCACTCCAAGACCAAGACACCAATCCTTTTCTTTGTCATTTTTGAGATCATCATCATAGTTGCATCATTGAGGCCATCACTACTGCACTATCGAGATCTTCATTGCTGCACTTTCACCGAGTGAGATCATGACTGTCTCACCATAGCTACTCCTTGATTGAAATCATAACTACACTCTTACTAAGGTTATCACCATGTCAATGAGGTCTCTACCTTGTCTTCGTAATGAATTTGATTACATATTTTCATCATTGCATTGAGATCTGCATCATGACCTTACCTTCACTAGGATTATAACCAAGTTCTTTATCTTCATTACGATCATGATTACAGTGATGATTGTGTCTATGATCTATACTTCACCGAGATCCTTCCTCATGAATTTCGAGACTATTACTGTGACCCTGTAACTAGGTTGAGATAGCAGAGAGATATGTGAGATTCTGTCCTACACCCATCTGCGATTCTCTCCTGCACCCATCCAAGATTTTAGGGACTTTTTTGAGATTCTATTCTTACAATTTTGCGCAAATCTTAATGCAGTATATATAGTCATTTTGTCTCCATAAATACGCCGACATGTCATAGTGAAAGGATGTGTCTATTATTTGAGCCGGTTTGTCATTAATATATATTTTGATGTCGTGTTGACAGTTCTGGACCTACAAAAATTTAGGGGATTTCCCTGGTAGGAAGTCCCAACTAGACCTCACACTGTTTGGTGTAGGAGTCCCATTTGGTATGATCGCTCGATTGCCATAATCTTAGAGATTTTCCTTAGCTCTTGTTGTTCAACACATGAGAGAGTTATGCTTGTAACTTCAAGAAAGCGAGGTGAGTATGCCTGGTGAGTGTGTAATGTAACTTTGTGTCTGGGTTCTCTTACTGTCAAAAGGGGGAAGTAAACTGAGCCTCTTGATGAGAGGGAATAGTCTCAACCTAGGAATAAACACATGTGAACAACAACAAGGGTCTTTCCAGCACCCAACATAATAGTCCACAACGAATGCGATAGTTATGAAAACCAAATTTCAAGGGACAACACGCACACCATCTAGCAGAGTAGTCCACACAAGGGTGACGGTCACTAAAATCAAGACAAAACAAATATGGTGTTTCTGACAGAGTTATCCACATGGATGGGACAACAATGATAAAAGATAGAACAAATATTCAACAATATGAGTACTAAAACAACCAAATTAGTTCAACTATCTTAGTACAGGTTAAGAAAACATGAATTACAAACGTTTAAAGAATAGTCTTACAAATGGATACAAAACATGCGTGAAAATGTGTTGGCCTGAGATAGGTTTCTAAATTAAGAAAATGATCCAAAACACATCTATACACCATACATCACTAATCCCAGTAGTGGGACGTTGGAGCCACTTCTCACTCCTCAAAGAATAGACAACAAACTCTCAAGGCTATGCGGAAGTGGCCAAGGTGAAAAGTCCTTTGCACATACAACGAGGGGTATATATAGCCAAGGTGGGGTAACTGTCCCTTGTGACTCTTCGACTTCCCTCATGACTATTTTACTTCTTATGACTTTTCAAATTTACATGACTCTTCAACTTCATATGTGTGTCTCTTGGACTTCCACTTTACATTACATTGATTACAACAAGTATGGCCCATAGTAGTGATGTGGTAGAGACAACTCATGACAACTCGAGATGACGCTATAGACATGTACTGGCTGACTGTGGTGTCTAGGTTGAGTTGATGTACTACTGAGTGATGGTATGATCTCGGTGTAACATGTCTTAATCTCCACATGGAAAGGTATGCGGTGTATTCGATGGTCTTGGTCTTTTCTTGATGGTGCATGGGTATGTGTCCCTTTCACTCGCTGCTCAATGTGCTTTGTGCATTCGTTTAATTGCGAGAAAATATTCTAGCCTGCACTCCTTCTCCATCTCATTCACCGTCAGACCATGTTTCATCGATATACCTATTCTTGCAATCACTCATGACGAGACGACATCAAATCCAAAAATCTCCTAGTCTAACATGATGCATTGTTTTCCTTTTCGGTGTAGGTGACTGGGATAGGGACAAGACACTAAAATTGCGCATAGCACAGCTCAAGCCAGGATGGGAGGCTCTAGAGAAATGTCAGGAAAACTACACAGATGTCATTGGGAGGAATATTTTCACAATCCGGGACAACAGTGACAACTGCGGGGTATAACCCAGCTAGGTAGAATTGCACAGTTTCCAAGAGGAAGACCAAGTAAGGTGTCGGGAAATTGTTGGGCCAATCTATGCAATTTTCAAGGGGAGCACTGGGCAGGTCATCTAGTTGGGATCTACGGAATTTCTCTGGGGAAGACAAAGTGGGCAGTAGGAGGCATTGGCAGAAAAATCTGTGCAGTTTTCTAGAGGAGGACATGATCGGGTTGCAAGAGCTGCTAATCAATATTGTGCAATTATGGGAGACAGTTTGAGCCTAAACATAACTGCACAATTTTTGGGTTGATTATAGAGTAGGGCAGAAGGGCAAGTGACAAAAAAATCTGTGCAATTTTCTGAGGGAGAATAGAGCAGGCCAACAGGGAATCCTTTCTCTCAGATCTATGCAATTTCCAGTGACAGTGCAGTGACAGGCAGTAGAGGCTTGTCCCACATGTCTGCGCAGTTTCTACAGGTAGTGAAAGGCTTTCAGGTAGACAAGTTCTGCGTAGTTTTGGGGATCACTGTAGCCCTAGGTCACAACTGAAGTCTTTTTTTCCATTTGACCAGTGGGAGGCTTGATGGGTGATCTTGCGAGAAGCACATAATATATTGGGTTCTGTGACAACTTCTGCACAATTATAGGAGACAGTGAGCTGGCTCACTTCCAGAATTATGCAGTGCAATCTTCTAGGATGAAAACCTCAAGCTCTGTGCTCTATTTGGCAGTAGTGCAAGGTCATTAAGGTCAAGGTCTAATTGAAGGGGGTTGCTCGGTCGACAGATTTTCAGGAAAAATGACTAAGTGTGAAAGGAAGTGTACTTTTGCATACATGACATTGTGATCACACACTTAACATGACACGACAACAAGACACCTCGAACCAACAATACAAACATGTGCTCAGTGAGACTAAATCAATGGTTAAGAGTGACAAGTGTGACAATTGAGATATGTCTTTGAACAACTGTGACGACACTTGCGCAACAATGTTTACAACTTTGTGTGTGAGTGCAACTACTGTCAATTGAGAGAAAACAACTCATGCACACAAAGACAAACCTTCAAAAATTCCATAATAAACTAGCAAGCCTGACATAACAATTAACATGCCCAAAGACGGCTGGTGGTCAATAAAACAAATGGTGTGAAGACTTGACAAGAGCTTATGGGATGAGCCGAAGTGTTTGTGACCATCAAGAGGAAAAACCAAGGAATGCTATGAAATTTGGATGTAGGCCAAAATTTTGGAGGGTTTTGCAACTACCACAACACTTGGAGACACACTATTTGAATATCATATTCTTTGTTTTTGTTCATTTTCATCATAGGGCCTTGGAATTTTAGGAAGTTTTGATTCATTGCGCAAGTTACTTTGGCTTCCTCACTTACCCATGAAGATACATGGTTCACCTTGTACCAACTCAGTCAAACAGAACAAAAATTTTAGCTAGATCACAGTGTTTCAAAATCAGGAAGGGTAGTTTAGTTTGCAAGCTTAAGATTTGCAAAGTATAAATTCTCATCTTTGGTGTTGCTCTACTACCAACAGGCCTGGACAATACCTTGGTGGAGTCATGTAGGAACAAAAGAATTTCTCCACCACCAGTGAGCCTGGTCAGTACCCCAGTGGAGTTGCCTGCTTCACCTCTTTATGCAGGAAACTTTCTCTTCTTTCGCCTTTGTATTTTTTTTTATTTTTAAAAGGACTGTGCATAGGAACTTATTTATTTTTGGGGTGGAAGAGGGATCTAGACTTATTGAGAACATAAGAGTTTGTTCCTTTAGAGAAGCATGTAAGATCTCTGATTTAGTTTTTCTTGTTTAGATTTCCCCTTCTCTATTTCTAGTTGGATTAAGATTGAACACACAAATCATAAGACTGAGTATAGCCATGGGGTTTCCCAGTTTAGACACAAGTTCATGGTTTGACCAGAGCTTCCCTTAAAGATGCATTGTATTTTCCATCAAGGCTTCATCGGCCAAACGTTACAACCAAGCATAAAGAAGACTGACGCAAGACTAGCCAAGTGCTGCAGTGTTACAAGACTCTTTAAATTCAGCCACATACTTATTCAAAAGCCAGAATACAGTATATGGCAACACTTATTTACAAAAAAATGACAAGAAAACCAAAACAAGGCAAATAAAAACAAAGAAAAAACAACAAAGCAAAGAAACAAAGCAACAATAAGCATGCTATGTACATAGGTAGGGCGCGGCCCTAGATCATTGAGAATAACATTTTAAATATTGTCCATTGACATGAAGTTTGTCAATCCTCCTATCAAGTGATTGCAAGCGATACATGTGTCGGCCAATTTTTTGTGAATCGTGTATGGACCAATCCACAAAGACTGGAACTTCATATGTTTGTCTTTGTCTTCGTGGGGTTTATCCCACTCCAAGGTGTTGCGATGGGGTCATTGGGGTAAATTTGTTAAGTTTTGAATCAATTTTGTATTATCTTTTGTAGCGAATGTAAAGGTTCACAGAAAAATGTGGAAAAGCAAAGCGCGAAGCTAGTAGAAGTCAAAGGGGCTTGAGTCCCTTAGTTCAGTAGATGATAGAGTCATTTTGAGACCCACCCATGGTCCATGGACCATGGTATTGTAAAGAAAATTCTACATAAAGTTGATTCATAGAGAGTTTAAGAGTCAATAAGTGAAGAACCATTGTAAGGACAAGGTGCTAAGGCAGGAAAGATCTCTTTCCTATACGTAGGTGAAAGGGGGAGGCTCTTGCAGCTAAGTGTGCAGAGACCTTGGTAATTTCTCAAGTTGAGTGTGCAGGCCCATTTAGTTGAGTACATAGGGATAATAAGTTTGTATCTGAATTTTTATATCTAATAAAGACTGTTTTGAGCTGGAATTGTAACATCTGTGTAATTTTATTTACTTTTGTAAAGTTTATGTATCTTTGCTCTGTAATCTATTTAATATGAATTAATGATTATTTACTACACAAAACTGGTAAATATATAATATTTATTCATGATAAGTACAATTAAGTACCTTCGTGAATATTTGAAGGTCATTTAGATAGAGTTGTAGTAGTTGTCTGTTGAAAGGATTAGATCTGTGCGAAGGCATATCTAAGCTGTAAGATCTTCAGGAAACCATCGCACAGACCTCTGGATGCAGAAACGTGGTTCTAGCATCCCCCAATACTACTTCGGGTAAGACTACAACCTGTGCTACGTGGGTTGTTGCCAAAAGGGCCAAGAGTTAGGGTTTTGTTGTTTGGCATAGTTAAAGCTGAACCTGGGTGAGGCTCCATCAAGCCAACACAAGTCTAGTCACCCACAACAAAGCTAACGTTCCTTGCAGACTTTTGATTGAACCATCTCTTGATATGGTTCTTCCTATAACTTGTGTAATGTGTCCATCCTACACTGAATCAATAGACACTGTTTGCCTCAAGATTCTTGGGATAACTGGAGAGCATGCAAGTATATGTTGGGTGGAAGGATGGCTTCTTTTCTATATACAAGGAAGTATGGAGATGTGTTCAGATAGGGCTTGGGTGTAACTCGGTCAGCCCAAAGTGCATTCACCTAAGCATAATTCTAGTTTTGTTGCTCAGAGTAAATGGTCTTTTTGATGATGCGAATGAGATTCTTATTTGTCGATTCGACAAGACTATTTCCTTGTAGGTAGTAGTTAGCTAAATGTTTAAGCACAATAGCATATTGCAATGAAAAATCATATAGTTTCAACAAAGAGAAGTAAGTTTCATTTTAAAAAACAAGTGATACCAGAATGCCAAACCTCGAGATGATGTTCTGCTGAAGGAAGATGATGACTACCTGGTCGTTCACTTGTTTGAGTGGAATTGCTTCCGTCCACTGCTTGAAGTAATCTGTAACAGTCAGAATGTAGCAGTGCTACTTTGACGAATGTAAGAAGATTTCCCTAATGATGTCTAAGCCCAACTATTGGAATGGTTCGTCCACTGCAATAGGCTGCAGTGGGGCTGTTGACCTTCGAGTTTTGTCGGTGCATCGCTGACAGGTCGGGCACTTGCGGACATAAGTGTGTGCGTATTTAAATAATGTGGGCTATTAAAACCTGGCTCTCATGAATTTATGCGCAATTTTGTTACCCTTGAAGTGACCTCTGGATGGTATGTCATGCATGTCACGTAATACTCTCTCCGAATCTTGTGCTTCTAGGCACCTGAGTAAAATTCCATTGTTGTGCTTTTTGTAAGGCACTCCGTGCACCAATTGGTAAGATAAGGCTTTGAGGTGAAGTTCCCTCTTCTATCGCATGGAGAAGTGAGAGGTCATGGTGCCGTGGTCAAGGTACTAGCTCTCTTCTTTTTACCAAGAATTTTCATGCAAAGTGAGTGGCACTCACTGTACATGTCGATTTCTTGCTCCCAACTGGTGAGCTCTTCTTCTTCCTCTTACGCGTGTATTACTTTTGTTGCAAGTTTGCAGAGACCATGACCCTTGACAATGTGAACTGGCCTAATACCAAGGTCATATTATTGTATTCTTGTCATCCAGTTCACATGTCTTTCAGCTAGCTCTTGTTGAACAAGCAACACTTTGATTGCTGGATGTGGCACAAAGACTATTCAATGATTTTCAGTAGGTAGGGTTTGAAATGTTTCACCACCTTGTATGCAACATATTCTTATTTATCTACGGCAGGATAGTTGAGCTTGGGTCCCTGCATGCTCATGCTCATGAAGGAGATGGGATGTTCGTTGTTCAACTCATCCTTTTATGTGAGCAATGCAACGAGTGAATTGTCGGAAAAAAAATGTATAAAAAAAGAAATCTTTGCTATTTCCTGCTTGATATGAGTGAAAAAATCCTTTTCCTTCTTCCCTTAGCTATATAATGCATCCTTCTTGGTCATGTCTTAGATAGTTTTGACAATCCGTGCATAATCTGAGATGAACTTCTAGAGGAAGTTGATCTTCCCCAAGAAGGAATGCATAACTTTCTTGTTGACTGGGTGAGGAATCAGTGTAATAGTCTGAACTCATTCCATATCAACCTTGATCCCACTCTTGGAAATAGTATTCCCAAGGAGGTTCCCCTTAGACACTGTAAATACGCTCTTCTTGGGATTCAAGGATATCCCATACTTTCGACATCGCCCAAATATATTCTTAAGATGGCGTAGGTGCTCTAATCGCTTTCTAGAAAATGTTGTCACGTCATCAAGGTAGACCACCATGCTTTGTTCGATGAGCCCATAGAAAGTGATGTCCATAGTGCCCTGAAAAGTTGTGCCTACATTTATCAACCCAAATGGTATTCTTCGGTAAGCAAACGTACCCCACTTGGTACAGAAAGTAGTTTCAACTCTCTAAGGTTCTGCTACCAGAACCTGGTTAGATCCAGAAAATCTCTCAAGGAGAGAGAACATTTCTTCTCCGGATACTGTCTGTAAGATGTGTTCCATAGACAAGACCAGGTAGTTGGCTTTGACTGAGGCCCGATTCATATTTTGCAAATCTATGCACATGCGGATCTCCCCAGACTTCTTCCTCACAGGAACTAAGTTTGAAACCCAAGTAGAATGAAGAACCTTATAAATGATCCAGGAATCCAACAACTTAGTCGATTCTTTCTGTATGAGGGGTTCAAGTGATGGATGGACTTTTCTGAGCTTTTGCTAGAACAACTTAACCCCTTCTTAGGTAGGAATGATGTGTTGGATGGCTCACATGTCATATGTTTTCAAGTCATCATATGTCCATGTGAATACATCATGGTACTTTCTAAACAGGCAGACAAAGGCTTGCCACTCCTCTAGTGTGTAACACGTACTGATATTTACAAACTTTAGATCTCTTTCTATTCCCAAGTTAATCTGTTTGTGCAATAATGTAGAACTGTGGCTTTTGGTGTTCCTAGGCCCTTTAAAGAAGTTATACAAGTCATAGAGTTTCTCAAGTGAAACCACACCCTTGGGGATGGGGTTGCCTTTGCTGTCATTAGTTGTTTCTTATAGATACTGCTCATGTACGTATTCATCTATCACTGCATCTTTGAAGATGTCAAAATTGGCCATGCGATGTAGTATATGTTCATCATCATCAAAAAACACCCAAATTAGTGATTTTTTCAGGGATAGATGGCTTATACAAAATTTCAACAATAAATCTATCCCTAAGTGGTGTCATCCTAGCAACTGCATTTTCTAGAGCATCTACAGTTGCATTGCACATTCTTGGTACATATATGATATTAAAAGCTTGGAAATTAGAGATAAGTTGCCATACCTCTTGTTGGTAACTCTTAACATGAGGTAAGACACAATGTATGGTGTTACATACCTGTTGTACCACAATATTTGAATCACCTACCACTTTCAGGATAACAACATTGAGGTTGAGGGCTTTGTGCAAACCTAAGATGAGTGCTTCATATTCAACAATGTTGTTTGTGCACTCAAACTCCAAGTGGCTTGAGACTAAATGCTTTCTTTTCCTTGGGTCGATCAAAACACACCTGAATCCAGAGACATCCTACGTTTTGGATCCATCAAAATAGAAGGTCCACAACTCATCTGTACAAGGACCATTTGTCGCGTTAGTACTACTAATACTACTACTACTATTGTTACAAAGTATTGTACAAGTTTCATTTTCACTAGTTGGTCAAGGAAGGAGACCCAACTATGTATATGGTGGGGTGGGCCTCCACTATGCAAGATAACACCCCAGATGTGTTTCTAGAAAGAAATTGCCAAACAAGAGTTTTGTGAAAGCCAATGGTTCATTCTGACCATTCAAGGGAGTAGCATTGTGTTTCATGTATCTCTCTGAAAATACTCAAATCTAGTTGTTTCTACCCTGGTATAGAAGCCATAAGTGTGACTAGTTTGTAGAAAAATATCCTTGGAACTTTCTGGACCAGTCTCTACTGAGAAATAAGCCATATGCTTCTGGGATGTCCATGATCACAATGTTGATGCACTAGTGAACTCGTTCATTGGACGATAACTGGATGATCACATCCTAGAGTTCACCAATAGTTGGTACACATGTTCAGTCAAGTTGGATGACCTGTGCGACTGTACTGCTCCATTGTGTATTGATCTGTTTAGCAATGGAGAGTGGCATGACATTGACTAATGTGCTAGAGTCAACCAAACAGTTGTGGTCATCGAAGTTTAATATTTTGAAAGATAAAAAAAATGGTGGGTAGAGCAAGTTCACTTTTTCCATGTGAAGTGCACTGAGTACAAATTCAAGTGATCCAGGAGACTTACTCAGTCCCTTGCTAGAAGAGGAAAAAATGTTTGTGGAGGTTTTACCCAATGCATGAAAAACAATATCCCGCTGACCCGTGAGTTTGGTAAGATCATATAGAGAGATGTTCGAACAGGTTTTCTTCATGTCTTCAACAATAGTGTAATCCAAAGCGAGAAGACTCACCAAGTTGTCCGAGGGAGGAATTGTGTTTGTACTGTCTAGTGGAGTGTTTTGAAGTGTGTTATTCATGGACGTATCCTTTGCTGTAGCTATCTTGCCAGACTTACTTTGTGTTTTCTTTGTTGAGGATGCTAATGGATCAACTTTGAAAGCATTTTCTTGAATTTCTCTTTTGGTATCTCAATTACAGTAGGATCCCCTTGACTTCTCAAGTTGTATCGACTGCTTTATTTTGGGGGCTCCTTCTAGGTGGTTGTTTTCTTCTGGGAAATGTTTAGACATTGATACATGTTAACCACATGCCCAAAACTTGGAGCTTCATCAGATGCAACATCCTCTTCATCATCCTCATATTCTGTCTGAACTCACTCATTGGCATCAAAATGATCATTCATCCTTGAAGCCACGAAGCCCATAACTCGGTTCCAATGTGGATAGGTCTTCTTTGAGTGTCGTGCTTGGTGGAAGTCACAGAAGATATCCTTCGCAATCAGGTTTGTTTGGAACATAACATTTCAACTCTGTGTAGATTTAACTAGGTGGTTACTACTGCTACTTGATGTCACATTCTTCCTGCGCATAAAACCAGGAGGTTTGCTGCTCACTGTTGTCTCGGTTTTCCATTGCTTGATTTTTTCTGCTACAGTTGTCAAGGACTTGAGGAGACGAGTAAGGGTATCAATTTCACTTGTTTCTTTTTCCTTTATCTTACTCATGGTAGTCTAAGACCTCCTGCCCACATCTTTGGAGTCCTTAGCTGGTTCATCATCTATAATGACTCCAATAGTGCGCATGTATTTCTCCACAACTATTGCTTCTTGGAAATTTTCTGAAAGTGTTGGTTTCACAGCTTGCTTGATGAAACTACACAACATTGGTTGACAATGTAGATCTTTAGTAGTCAACTATGATGGATTCATGAGGTTTAGTGTCTACAGTGAACTTGTTTAGGATACAGTTAAACCTCTAGTTAAATCCTTTCACTTTCACTGACAGCTCCACCTTAAGACTACCCAATTCTTTCAACAACATGGTGGGGGTTTTGTCATCAACAAATTTCTCAAGAAAAATTATCTTGAACACCCCCTAGTTCCAAATGTAGTTGACAGGAAGGTTGTGGTACCATACAAATTCTTTTCCATCCAAGGTACATGGAAACAATCTACATGAAACATCATCATATCGTACCTCGAGTGTCTATAGATGTAGGTCGAACATGTCTAGATGGTATTCTACCTTCACTGCTCTATCAGGGTCATACTTCATTAGCAACTTCTCTGTGTGCCTTGGCATCTTCTGTAAGGCATATTGGAGTGCCAATGAGCCCTATGTCATTCATTCCAATTTTTTATCAACCATATTGTCTTCTTGTTCGCACTCCTCCTCTTCTTCTAAATCAGACTGTTCAACCTCCGAATTTGTTGGTTTGTCTCTACCTCAGCCTGCTCCGTTGCCTTCCCCTCCATTTCCTCTGCAGGAACCTAAGCCCAAGAGTGTGTTGTTAACTTCTTCTCCTTGTAGGGAAAAAAGGAGTTCCTCTTCATTCTCAATATCTTCTACTAGCTTTTCAAGAGTGGCGAGGATTACTTCTTCAACATATGAGATTACTACTCCTGTCGGTGTATTATTTTGCTCCTCTGCAAAGAGGGAAGATTGTGTACTCTTGGAATCAGTCCAAGAGCTTTGGAAAACTAACGGATGATGGGACAGACAAAGTGAAGGTGATGATATGAAATCTCTTGTTCTGGTCTAGGAGGTGAGGAGTATCAACTTTAGAGTTGTGTGTGGGAGAGAGGGAGTTTGTGTTACTGCCTTGATGAGATGATGGATACATGGGGTTGAGAGGACATTCAACCATAAGCTACTAGCATCCCTCCTTCTAGCAGCAGGAATGTTGATGGTGTTAGACCTGCCAACATTCAGGGGATCTCCCTGGTATGAAGTCTCAACTAGACCTCACACCATTTGGTGTAGGAGTCCCATCCAGTACGATGGCCCAATTGCCATTATCTTAGAGATTTTCCTCAGATCTTGTTGTTTAGCACATGAGATTTTATGCTTGTAACTTCAAGAAAGTAATTTGAGTATGTCTGGTGAGCGTGAAATGTAACTCTATGTCTGGGTTCTCTTACTCCCAAAAGGGGGAAGTAAATTGAGCCTCTTGATGAGACGGAATAGTCCCAACCGAGGAAGAAACACATGTGAACAACAACAAGGGTCTGTCCATCACCCAACGGAATAGTCCATAGCGGATGCGGCAGTCGTGAAAACAAAAGTTCAAGGGAAAACATGTACACTTTCCAGTAGAGTAGTCCATATGCGGGTGATGGTCATTAAAATCAGGACAACACAAAGATGGTCTAGATAATGTCTGGTAGAGTAGTCCACATGGGCGAGACAACAGTGATAAAAAATACAACACTTCTTCAACAATATGAGTAATAAAATAACCGAAGTAGTTCAACTATCTTAGTACAGGTTAAGCAAACATGCATTACAAACATTTAAATAATAGTCTTACAAACATATACAAAACATGTGTGAAGACATGCTAGCCAGAGATAGGCTTCTGAACTAAGAAAAAGATCTACAACACATATGTACACCATACATCACTAGTCCGAGTAGTGGGAAGTTGGAGCCACTACTTGCTCCTCAAAGAACAGAATACAAACTCTCAAGGCTATGCTGGAGGATCCAAGGTGAAAAGTACTTTGCTCATACAATGAGGGGTATATATAGCCAAGGGGGGATAACTGACCCTTGTGACTCATTGACTTCCCTCATGACTGTTTGACTTCCTATGACTTTTTGACTTTACATGACTCTTCAACTTCATATGCGGGTCTCTTGGACTTACACTTTAAATTACATTTATTACAACATGTATGGACCATAGTAGTGATGTGGACGAGACAACTCATGACACAACGCAACATGAAACTATTGACATATACTAGTTGACTGTGGTGTTCATGTTGAGCTGCTATGCTGCTGAGTGATGATATGCTCTCAGTGTAACATGTATTCACCTTTGGATGGAAAAGTGTGCAAGGTATTCAATGGTCTTTGTCTTTGCTTGATGGTGCATGGTTATGAGTCCCTTTTGCTTGCTGCCTGATGTGCTTCGTGCATTCGTTCAACTGCGAGCAAGTCTTTTAGCATGCTCTCCTTCTCCATCTCGTTCGTCATTGTGCCATGTCTCATCGATATACCTATTCCTACAATCAATGATGACAAGATGACATCAAATCCAAAAATATCCTAGAGTAACATGATGCATTGTTTTCCATTTCAGTGCAGGTGACTGAGAGAGGGACAAGGCACAGAAACTGTGCAAAGCACATCTTAGGTCAGGATGCGAGGATCTGGAGCACTGTTGGGAAAATTGTGTAGATGTCACTGGAGGTAGATTTGCGCAATTCAGGATAATAGTGACAACTGCGGGGTATAACCCAACTAGGAGGTAGAATTGCGTAGTTTCTGGGAAGAAGACCACACAGGATGTCTGGAAACTGTTGGGCCAATCTACGCAATTGTCAAGGGGAGCACTGGGCAGGTCATCTATCTGGGATCTGTGTAGTTTCTTTTGGGAAGATAGAGCTGGAAACAGGAGGAATTGAATGAAAAATATGTGTAGTTTTATAGAGGAGGGCAAGATCGAGCTGTAGGAGCTGCTGATCAATATTGTGCCATTCTAAGAGACAGTTCGGGCCTGAAAATAACTGCGCAATTTCTGGGTTGATTGTAGAGCAGGGCAGAAGGGTAGGTGACAGACAAATTTGCATAATTTTCTGAGGGAAGCCTACCTCTCAGATTTGCACAATTTCCTAGGACATTGTAGTGATAGGCAGTAGAGGCCTGTCCCACATGTCTGTGTAGTTTCTATAGGCAATGCAAGTCAATTGGTCTAGACAAGTTCTATGTAGTTTTGGAGATCAGTGAAGCCCTCGGTCACAAATAGTGTCATTTTTTTCCGGTTGACCAACGGGAGGCTTGATGGGTGTTGTTGTGGGAAGTGCAGACTTGATAGGGTTCTGGGACAACTTTTGTGCAGTTCTAGGAGACAGTTAGCTAGCTCACTTTCAGAATTACGTAGTGCAAGCTTCTTGGAGTATAGCCTCAAGATTTGTGTAGTTCTAGGAAATAATGCAAGGTCATTGAGATCGGGGTTCGGCTGAAGGGGGGTTGTCTGGTCGACAAATTTTTAGGAAAAATGACTAAGTGTAAAATTAATTGTAGTTGTGCATACATGACATTGTGATCACACACTTAGCATGAATATATGACAAGAAATATCAAACCAACAAGACAAACATGTTCTTAGTGAGGCTGACTCAAAGGTTGAGAGCGAGAAGTGTGACAATTGGGATATGTCTTCGAACGACCGTGATGACACTTGCGCGATAGTGTTTACAACTTTGTGTACAAGTGCAAACAATGTCGATAGAGAGAAAAAAAGCATGCCCACAAAGACAAACCTTAAAAAATGCTAGAACAAACTCACAAGAATAGCAATTAAAATGCCCAAAGATGATCGATGGCAAATAAAAAAAAGGGTTTGGACCAAACAAGAGCTCATGGGATGAGCCCGAGTGTTTGCGAACATCAAGAGGAAAAACGAATGAAGGCTCCAAAATTTGGATATAGGCCAAAATTTTGGATGGTGTTGCAGTCGCTACAACAAGTCAACATAACTGCTCTTCTTCATCGTTTTGTTTTTAGACTTCTTCTTGTGCTTGATTTGGAGGATTGTGCTAGTGTTAGAGTAGAGGACTTGTTAACAGTCATGCCAACCCTTGTTTTTTGGTGTTGTAGCAGCTACAACACCCTCCAAAATTTTGTTCTGCATCCAATTTTAGAGCCTTCCTTGGTTTTTTCCTTGATGTTTGCAAACATTTGGGCTCATCCCATGAGCTCTTGTCGAGCCTTGACACCCTCTTTGCTTGATCATTCATTGGACATATTTTAGCATGTGGGTCACAATGTCATGCTTGCAATCATGTTTTGGCTATGTTCAATGTCCGTCTTCATGTGTAGAAGTTGTATTCGCTATATAAGCATCTGTTGCACTCACACATGAATTTGTATGCAATGTCACGCAAATGTTGTCATAGTCATTCAACAATCTATATCAAACGTCACACTTGTCTCACACCCTTTGGTCAGCCACATTGAACATGTGTTGTCTTGTTGGTTTGTGATGTATTGTTGTTAAGTCATGTTGAGTGTGTGTTCGAAAGGTCATGCATACATGAGTTCACTCATTCACACAGTTAGCCATTTCTCGAAAAATTATCAACGGGACCACCCTCCATCAGCCAGACCTCCACTAAGATGCATTATGGAGTCTCAACCCTTAATGACTAGGCACGAATGCCCAGAATTGCACAAAGCTTCAGGTTTCCTCCTAGGCAGTCTGCACTGTGCAATCTTGGAATTGACCTAGCTAATGGCCACATAGAACAACACAAAAGTTGCCCAACAAGCCATCTTAATCTACGCTGCCCACAAGCCAATCCATCAAGCCTCCTAATGGTCAACTAGAGAGTTTGACTAGGCAGTGACCCCGGGCTTCACTCCTCAAAAAAATTTCATAGAATTTGTTAGCATGCCTTCCTCTATTAACTGAAGAAATTGCGCAGACAAGAGGGACAGGCACTGCTGCCTGTCACTGCATTGTCCTGCCAGCCAACCTGCTTCTCCTCCTAAAAATTGCATAGTTTTCTTGGATTGTCCACCAATTGTCAGACACCATGCTCAACCCAAAAACTGCACAGACATGTCCTCCATGCTTGCCTCCTAGGTCTGGCCAGCAAGCTCTCGCATCCTGCTCCCAACCTCCCTTGAAAATATGTGCGGTTTTCACTGCCAGTGTCCTATGCTGCCCACACTGCCTTCCCCAGAAAAATTGTGCAATTCCTCCTCCCAGCTGAGCCAGACCTCGCAGAATGTTACTTTTGTTTCAGAATGCTCAACCCAGCCTCCCAGTGACCTCTACACAATTTTTCTTAACAGCGCCTCGGAGCCTTGCATCTCGACTTGAAATGTGCTTTGCGCAATTTAAAATCCTTGTCCTATCTCCCAGTCACCTCAACCCAAAAATGAAAGATGATGGTAGACAAGGGGATTTCTGGATTTGATGTCGTCTCATCATGAGTGATTGCAAATATAGGTACATGGATGAGACATGGTGCGATGACAAATGACACGAACAAGGAGGGCATGCTAGGGGACTTGTATGAAAACAGATGAACACATGAAGCATGCCAAGTACCAATGAAGATGATACATGCATGTGCAACATCAAGTAAACACCAAGGTCATCAAAGACTTCACATGCCTTGCCATGCAGAGGTGAAGATATGATACACTAAGAGCACACTCATAATTCAGCAACACTGCAATTCGACATGGACACCACCATCAACATAAGCATACCATCATTGTCATGTCGGTTCATGTCACGAATCATCTCGACCACATCACTATTATGGGCCATACTATTGTAATCAATGTAATGTAATGTGGAAGTCCAGGAGACCCACATACAAAGTTGAAGATTTGTGTCAGTTAAAGATTCATGTAAGTCAAACAGTCATGAGGGAAGTCAGAGAGTCACAAGGGTCAAGTCCACCCTTGGCTATATATACCCATCATTTGTACAAGCAAAACAATTTCACCTTGGCTCCTCCCACATAGCTTTGAGAATTTATAGTCTTTTCTTTGAGGAGCGAGAAGTGGCTCCAATGCCCCGCTATCAGGGTTAGTGATGTAATGGTATATGGATGTGTCTTGGAACTTTCGCTTAATTTAGAAGCTTTTTAATAGGCCAACATGTTTTCACACATTTATTGTATTCATTTGTAAGAATATTATTTGGAGGCTTGTAATGCATGTTTCTTTAACCTGTATTAAGAAAGTTGAACTATTTCGGTTGTTTTAGTACATATACTGTTGGAAATGTGTTGTATCATTCGTTAACGTTGTCTTGGCCATGTGGACTAATCTCATTCGTGTGGACTAATCATTAGACACTCGATAGATTCATTCTTGTAAAGTTGTTATAATGACCGTCACACTCGTGTGGACTATTCTGTTGGGTGTTGTACATGCTATTTGTTCGCTTTATGTTTGTGACTGCTACATCTATGTGGACTAATCTGCCAGAAGTTGCACATGTCCTGTTGTGTTGTGTGTCTCTAACAGAGTTGGGACTATTCCCTTTTGATTTGAGACTCATTCACACCCTCTCCCTCTACAGTGAAAGAACTTAGACACAAGTTACACTTAGCACTCTCCAAGCACACGAACCTAATTGTTTGAAGACTAAGTAAATCAATCTCATGTGATGACAAGCAAGAGATAAGGCCTATACTTGATATAATGGAAATTGGGCCATCATACTGGATGAGACTCCTACACCAAATGGTGTGAGGTCTAGTTGGGGCTTCATACCGGGGAGATCCCCTAAATGTTGGCGGGTCCAGCACCGTCAAAATTTCTGGTGCTAGGAGGTCCACCAATTGTTTATGGCCGAATTTACTCTCACCCCCACTCATCAATCATCTGGTCAAGGCAGTGACTCGCACTCCCTCTCACCTACTTGTAACTCTGAAGTAGGTTACTCCTCACCTCCCAAATGTGAACAAAAAAATTCATATCAACACTTTCACTTTATTCGTCCCATCATTCGTCAGTTTTCCAAAGCAGCTAGACTGATCCTAGGACTACAAGATCTTCCATACACATCAAGGATGCCAAATACCATTCCCACAAGATTTTTTGTCTCATTAGTGGAAGAAGAAATTCTTGCTACAATCAAAGGTTTGGAAGAAGTTGTTGAGAATGGAGAGGAGCCAAGAGTCTTCTAATAGGGAGAATAAGACACCATCATGATCTTGGGCTCAAGATCTAGAACATGAGATTAAGGGGAAGGCAACAAAGGAGGCGAAGGCAAAGATGAAAAAAAAGACTTATAGTGGGAACACCAGATTCTGAATAAGAGGAGGACAAAGAAGAAGAAGACATGGTTGTCCAGAACTTGGAATGGATGACTCAAGGACCATTTACTCTCTCGGGTTCTTTTCACAAGATGCCAAAGCATTCGAAGAGGATGTTGACAAAGTATGACTGTGACAAGACAATGAAGGCAGAAGAGCACTTGGACAACTTTTACCTGCAACTACAGACACTCGAGGTATGACACAACGACGATGCATGAAGATTGTTTCCATGTAACTTAGATGGCTGAGCAGCAGTATGTTACCACAACATTCCTGTTAATTCCACCCATAACTTGGGTATGTTCAAAAGAATGTTTTTGGAAAGAAATTGTTGATGACAATACCCCTCCCATGTTGCTCAAAGAGTTGGGTAGTCTGAAGATGGAGTCGAAAGAGAAAGTGAAAGATTTTAATCAAAGGTTTCTATGCATATTGAACAAGTTCGTAGCAGACACAAAACCTCATGACTCCATCACTGTTGATTATCATATGTCTTCACTTCCAACCAGTATTTCACAATTCATCAAGCGATCTACAAAACCAACATTACTTGAGAATTGCGAAGAGACAATCACTGTGGAAAATTACTTGTGCGTGATTGTAGTCATCAAGGATGATGAACCAACAAAAGACTCCAAAGATGCGACCAGGAAGCCCCAGGCTACTACGAGCAAGGGGAAAGAAAAGGAAGCAAGTGGCATTGAAATCATTACTCATCTTGTCAAGAAATTGACAACAAAGGTGTTTGAGCTAAAGAAACAAATGATCGATACATATGAAAGGAGTCGACCTCCTAGAAAATAGAAGGGGAGCATGTCATTGGGTAGTAACAACTTCTCGGATAAAACTACACAAATCTCCAGCTCAGTGTTCCAAATAGAAATGTGCACGAACTCGAAGTTTTGCTCATTCCATGAAGAACTTCACCTGGAAAGAACTTGTCTGAAATGGAAATGGGTTGCAGATTCACTATGCAACAATATGAGAAATGTGGTAAAAAATGTGCAGTGTCAACCGAAAGACAAATATGATGAGGAATATGCTGCATCTGATGAGGCACCCAACACTGGGTAGGTGATCAACATGTATTAATGCTCGCAAGCAATATAGAAAAAGAACATCGAGAAGAAGCCCCCAAACCAAAGTGGTCGATATAATCTCAGAAGTCAAGGGGCTCCCCCTACTATCGGGGAGATTCAAGAAAAGATGAAACTACTAATGAGGAAGGTTGATCCACTAGTCATCCCAAAGTTAAAAGCTCAAAGAAAGTCCGGGAAGACAACTACGGACAAGAGTAGGTCCATGACAAGTAAACTTCAAAACACTTTGCTGGATAGTACAAACATGAGTCTAACCCCAAAAATCTCAGTGAGTTTACCAGCTCTTGATTAGGATATTGTGGAAGATATGAAGAAAACACGTGCAAACATCTCTTTGTTCAAGTTAGCTAAGATCCAGGGTCAGTGTGAATTTCTACTATGTGCATTGGGGAAAACATTCGCAGACAGCACAACCTCTAGCAAGGGAGAAAAGAAATCTCCCATTTCACTCACAAATGTGCTCCAAACACTCCAGATGGAAGAAGCAAAATATGATTTCCCTCCATTCTTGCTTTCATTTAAAATTTTTAACTACAACGTTCACAATTGTTTGAATGATTCTGGTGCATCATCCAATGTCATGCCACTCTCCATTGCCAAGTAGATCAATGTTTAATGGAGTAAGATATCTCCACAGATCATCCAACTAGATCAAACATGCGTACTAGCCATTGGTGAACTTCGGGATGTGATCATATTATTATCTCATGATGGTCGAGTTCACCAGTGCATCAACATTTTCATTGTGGACATACCGAAAGTGTATGACTTACTACTTAATAGAAATCGGTTCAACAAGTTGAATGGGTACTTTTCCATATATTGGTCACACTTATGGATTCTGTACCAGGGCAAAAGAAATCAGATCTGGGTCTTATCCGAGAGATACATGAAACATATTGTCACTTCCATCAATGGTGAGAATGAACTGTTGGATTTCATAGAAATCGTGTTTGGAAACTACCTCTTGGAAACATAGCTGGGGTGTTACCTTGCACATCCAGCTCCAACCCCACCAGGCACATAGTTGGGTCTCCTTTCTTCCTCGACTGATGGAAATGAAACATGTATAGTACATTGTAACACTAGAAATAATAGCCATAGAAGTATAAGCAATAGTACTAGCACATCAAGTAGTTTGTGTACAGATGAGTTGTGGACCATGTATTTTGATGGATCAAAGATACAAGATGGCTCTAGAGTTGGGTTTGCCTCGATAGATCTAAAGCACAAGAAAAATTTGATCTCAAGTCGCTTGGAGTTTGAGTGCACAAACAACACTGTTGAATATGAAGCACTCATATTGGGTTTGCACAAGGCCACTAGCCTCAACATTGACATGCTCAAAGTGGTAGGTGATTCAAAAATCATGGTACAATAGGTACATAACACCATACACTTTTTGTCACCTTATCTCAAAATTTATCAACAAGAGGTATGGTGACTAATATCTAACTTCCAAGCATTCATTAGCATTTTTGTACCTAGAATGCATAATGCAGTTGTCGATTCCTTGGCAAACGAAATTGCTAAGATGTCACCACTTAGGGATAGGTTTACTATTGAAATTTTGTTTAAGCCTTATATCCCTAATAACGTAACTAATCTACACATTTTTGACGATGATCAACAGATACTTCACTTCATGGAAAATGCTGATGTATTCAAGGACGCATCAATTGACAAAGATGAGCACAAGCAATCTCTGCAAACTGCAACTGATGACAAGAAAGGAAACCTCATCCCCAAGTGTGTGGTATCTCTCGGAAAGCTCTTTGACTTGCATAACTACTTTCAAGGGCCAAGGAACGAAAAAAACCCATAGTTCCACCATGATGTACAAACAAATCAACTTGGGAACAGAACAAGATCCTAAGTTCATCAATCTCAGTACACGTTGCACACAACAAGAGCGACAATTTTTTTCCTACTTGTTCAAATAGTACTAAGATGTGTTCGTGTGGAAATACAATGATATAAAGACATAAGGCACTGAGAAAAGTACATCCATCACTTGAACCCCTCATACAGAAAGAATTGACTAAGCTATTGGATGCACAGATAATTTACATGTAGGTTTTAACCCCGTACAGAAATTACCTGCATACGAATTCTAAATCACAGGAAAAATAAAAATGCGAGAGCATAACACATAAAACACATAAAACACATATACACAGAGATTTCCCATTGGATCTCAAAACCGAGACTACCAGCTTGATTTTTCATTATGTTCCTTTCAATGTTACAATACATATTTATACATGCCGAAGCATCCAATACCATGGACCAAAAAACCGTCACATTCAATACCATGGACCAAAAAGCCATCACGTCCAATACCATGGACCAAAAAACCATCAATCCAATACCATGGACCGAAAACCATCGCGTCCAAAAAACATGTACGAAAATCATGCACAAAACCATAGGTGGGTCCGCCCAACCTAACATAGGGTCCAAAACCAAAATTTTCAGGGGCACTACCCCGGACCCCATAAAGTGGGGTTACGGGTACCCCTCAAACCCCCTATTAACTATGTGGAAAGAATATAACACAACCCAACAGTTAGAATGTATGATTCCTAGCATGTAGATTTTTGGGAAGAAGAGTATTCACATCTAGAAGAGGGCAATAAGCTAAGTATAGGAACTATTTGAAAGTGCTATAATGAAGAGTAATTTTGTATGATTGCCATTTATCGGGCTTGGAATTTTTCATGTTAGGAGTAGAGGGCTCTACACTTGTCCTATAATCATTAAAGAACATGTTGGTATTGGATGAGGATATCTAAAGAAGTTTCAACGTGTACAAAAATATTAGGGAAACCAATTTGAAAATTGTTGAGTGAAGAATGAAGCTCCACAAAATCTATAATAAGGTGATAAAGAGTGGTTTTGATGCCATTGATTTCTTGCTTTTCCATAGTTGCCAATGAAATGGGACACTATACCATCAGAATTGTATATGAGACGAGAACCCTAAATTCACATGAGGCAATTGAAGAATTAAAGCTACAACCCCCACATACTAAGAAAATGACACATATTATGATGAGCCATAATTGTCTGCCTGACCATTGAAGGTCACTAACAAAAATTATGGAAAGTACAGATCCAAAAAACCCATGATTTAATTATTATCCCACCTCTACTTCAAAATGAGCATGGGAAATAATTATAAAGGGAGCACATGATATGTTAAGTGACATTGAGAAAGGAGCAAGGTTTCATATGAAAATGATATATGAGGTTAAGAGAGGCCATATAAGTTTGATGAAACATGATTTAATATAGAGGGGGCCTTCAAGGAATATGGAGAGTGGAACTTTAACCATTAACCTTAAGGTCCCCTATTTTACCAAGAGTTGCAAAATTAGTTTGGAGATCAATATGAGGATTATTAATGCAAGAAAGGGAGAAAATACATGATGGAAGATCAAGGACGAGGACATTAATTTGACATGAAAAAAAATAGAGCTATTAGTGCAAAAAAAACTTGATAAGAGGAGATAAAAGAAAATTAAAGAAAGCGATAAAATATATGATAGAAGATCAAGGACAATAATCTAATATCAAAAGAAATATAGCTCAACTCAACATGTTTAATAATATTTATGGAATCCCTTAGCAATAATAAATTTAAAAATATTAAGAAGGAAGAGTGACTTAAATCCTAGATACAAGAGATAAACTTCCACTTCATTTATATGGTGGTAGTTCTCAAATTCCAATAAAAAGAAATTTGATAAACACAGAAAAGTAAGTTTTTGAGAATATAAAATTACACATTTAATTTAATTATAATGTAAATTAAATTTTAATTTATTTTAGTTGTTGCAGTGGAAATTGCATCTTTCCTATCAATATATAAAATAAATATGTATCCCATTCTTCATATATTCATATTATATATTAAATAAATATTAAATAAAGTATTATATGGTTAAAAACATATAATAATTTCTTATTTTATAATTTTTTTCAAATATTTTTTCAGAGGAAATCAACATGTTATATAATGAGCTGTAATATGAAAGGCCATATTAAACCAGCCATAACCTGTTCCTGATGACAATAGAGGCGTTGCCTTTGAGCCTATAATAAGCTAGAAACTGAAACCATAAAGAGGTCATAGACCATACAAAAAAAACCATAAACATGTTCACAATGTCCATCCAGAACTTTAATAATAAGTCTAATAATTCAATTAATTTTAATTTATAATGCTGAACCATCTTAATAATGGGGTGATACTTATTAAATTAATTGTGTTTAATTATATTTAAGAATTTATTTTTTTATGACTATTTTAAATAATGTGAAAATTTTAAAGGGTGTTAAATTTATTAGTGAAAAAGGAGTTTTTTTGCCATTGGGAAAGGTTCAATTCCCATAAAGTCTTAACATGGAATTATGGTGGCACCTTAAGGTAATGGTCAAACATATGGTTTCCCCCAAAGAGATTATATTAAATGTTCTCGTGACTCATGCATACATAGGTATATCAAAACCCAACCCATGTCCTCCTTTTAAAGATTCCCATGATGCATGACTACACTAGATCACCCATGCAATGATGACCCTTCCCAAAATGCTACCATCTCTCCCTGTGATGTGCCTGCGCCAATTGGGATCTTGTACAAACCTTGAAGAGGACAATATCATGCAGGGAATTGATTCCCACCACCTCATACTGAAAGGAAATTCAATGTTGTTAGCTCCCACATGCATTCATCATTCCAGGGTTGATTTTGCTTGCCCTTCCAACTCCCTTCCCTATCACATGTGTCATCAATCTTTCCAACCAGGTAAAACTTGTTCAAGACAAACACAAGATATGTAGGAAATTCACTTGTACTAGTAGTCAAGACGATAATGGGTAAGTTTTTGGTAAAACGAAGCGAAGCACAACAAGAGATATTGCTCTATATAGATGCTCTACAACTACATGAGACAAACCTAGACTGCGAGGTGACTACCCTCTCTAAGAAGGTAGCAGGTCTGGAATTCTTAGTCAGTTATGAAGAGGAGGTTAAACCTTTATTTCAATAGAAAGAACCCCCCACCCCCACTCCCCCCCAGCATATGGTTAGACTGCTTATTTTTGTTTATATACTCCATAGAAGACTATCCAACCTTCTTATTAGCTCTAGTATTATGCCTATTAGTAGTTTCATTGAGAGTTATAAACTCTATGCTTTATATATTACTATTATCAATGTTAATTTAGTCATTTTGAAAAAGACATTATGCTTGTGCCATTGGTTTGGTTTCCCTAGTAGCAACCCAATAGCTATAGAACTAACTTTTTTAAGTAATATAATTTCAAGACTAACTTACCCAAAAAACGATAACATAAAGGAAAATTACATCTAAAATTAACTTTTAGATGTATAATGAGTATAAATTTTCCCTAAATGTCTTATAATCAGCATAGATCCATCTTAACTCTAGATTTATCAAGCACTAAGAGAGATCAAATCTCTCAAGGTGCGAACCTTATTTCAAATTTTGCACTAAAAAAAGATGTTTGCATCTTCAGAGATTTGAACCCTCTCAATACTTAATAGATACATATTTAAGATGAATCTAGGTTGCAATATTAATACAATACTAAACACATTATTGATCAATATTATATGGATCTACAGTTATAATTACTTAATATTACATGGATCTACGGTTATGATTACTTAATTTATGTATAATCACAGTATTGATGCAATATCACATTATTAAGATGAAGAATTGTAATCAATATAATTAAATCTAAATAGTATTGATGTGAAAACATTAAAATTACCCTACAGAGAAACCTTAGTCGACGTGTCAATGTCACCGCAAAACTCAATATCACCACAGAATTCAATATCAAATATCACCACAAAACTAAAACTCAATTTAATATATCAATATAATAATACAATACAATCGGACTATAATAAAGCTAAGAAAGAAAATTTTCAATTATCATTTTGCCTATGCCGAAATAGTCGAGACTATAATCATGACTAATAGTTCACGTCTCTAACTAGTAACGCTTATATAATAGTAGCAGATAGATTATATTGTTACTCATTATGTGACAAGTTGTAGTTATAAGTGTCTAATTGTCACACAAATTTTTTAATTTTCCACCTACAAAATGTTCGAATTGGAGTAATGTAAAGATTATCCTAATTGCTGGATCGACCTCTAATCAATCCAATTCTCTCTAGTAAATCCAATTCTCCTTTCCTCATATCCAAAAGTGTTAATACTTTGACTCTCAACTAACTAATACTCAAGATTTTGTGCAATTTGTTATTACAATATTCACTTAATAATACTTATTATTAATATCACTATATCATATATAAATCCCAACTACTATTACGTGCATTCAAGGATATTTAATTATAATGAGTTGTTTGGTTATTTTATGCATTATTATCCTATAAAAAAAAGTTACATATTTAAATGGTTGTAATACAATTACATATAGATTGTATCATGGTACTCTAATACCATTATGTTGCAACTGAGGATCGTGATTGTAATGAGTTGTACTCATGAGTAATGAGTTGTAATTATAATACATTTATTTCATAAATATATAATACTGCATTAAGTTGATCTAAATTTATGAAGGAACAAAATGAAATATGTATTTAAACCGAACACAAAGATACAACGAAATAATAAAATTTCAATTAATTAATAATAAGTATTAAAAATTGTTTACATGCAGAATGAAACAAACTAGCGCTGGTGATGGTAGCTTATCTTCGAGAAGAGATGTGACGACTACATTCCTTCTTAATTGTGTTACAATGAGGCTCAACGACCTTTTTATCATAAAGAAGAAGCGTGAAAACCTATCCCTCAGAGATGAAGCACCAACGGTTTTGGGCCCCATTGGGGTAAGTTGGACCGCCAACTTCTCGGGGTCATAACTTTGGCATATGATCTCCGTTTGGCTATCATAATACCTCATTTTGAAAATCTCCACGAGAATGTGAATTATGTGAAATGGTTTTTTATCACTTTTCCAATCTCTCCATTTTCCTAGAAAACGCCCTTTAGAACCTCAAAACGGCTCCGGAAATTAGGACCTGAAAAATTGTCAAAAATAAAAATTTGTGCTAGAATTGAGGAAATTGAAAGGAAACAATGTTGAAAGTCCAAGTAGAATAAGCGTGTGGCCACCAATATCCACCTCAATCACAAATGCATTTAATAATGGGGTTACGATAGTTGATATCTTAGGTTATGATAGATCATAATCTATAGTAATATATCATAATATTTAAGGATTTTCAATAGGTTAATATAGATTATAAAGGGGTTATTAGAATATCATTTTATAGATGATATCATGTTAATGAGGTTAAGATAATTGATATCCTAGATTATCATGGATATTATTATAAATCGTATCGTGCATTATTAATACAATAATAGACACAATATTGACCAATATTACATAGAACCGGGGTTATGATTACTTAATTTACATATAATCGATGTATTGATGTAGTATCTAGTTATTAAGATGCAAACTCATAATCAAGATCAAGCGATAAATGATGGAATATTCAGAATGCTATGTTGATCTCTCTATTATACAAATTCATTCATTAAATCTAAATACATAAGACGAATATAATACAAGAATCCTAAGTACACAAACTTGTAATGAATATATCCAAAATAACAATTGAAGGTTATTAGATTACCCGAGTTTT